>JASDQU010310311.1:113281-131937 GCA_032191745.1 Picea mariana
ATTTGTCCATCATCCAAGGTCCAAGAGGTGTGAGAGCTTGTATCGAAGAGAGCCAAGTCATCAAGTGTCTCAACGCTCTACATCACATGTGTTATGTCCTGCATAAAGTGCACAATGTCATGGGTGAAATCACAGGGATGTCTTCCAAAACCATGTCAAGTGCACTCAAGTTAGTTAAAATCATGAAATCAACTAAAACCAACAATCACAAGGGGAAATAGTCCTTATAATCATATAAAGTAAGCCATTTATTAATACAAAAGACAAATGAACAACTCTCATTGGGTAGCCCTTCAAACTTCACAATAGCTCAAGACTTAATGCAATTTTTCAAGTTTAGGTATGGGAGGACCATCAAAAGACCCTATTAGGTGTGTTCGTACCAGATAGAGGGATATTTCCCAAGAAACCATCCAAGAGTAAGTATGATAATGAAGTGTGTTAGGCTTACTTCATGGCAATGGAATCATTAACATGCATGGTACCATGTTTGGTCTACTTCCATGAGTGTCTTTGTAGAGGGAGCACTTGATGCTTGAGATACCCTTTCCTTGGTACTTTTTGCATTCCAAACCTCGTTTCTTTTTCTTTTGATATTCATTTATTATTTGCAAGTTTCAAGCATTATTCTTTCATTTTTCTTATCGATATAAAGCCCTATATGGATTTGCATTTAGTGCATCAGTACAAGGGGCATTACCATTAGAGGGGGTAGATCTCAAGGTTGCCTTAGTATTTTACAATTGGTCATTCATTATCCCATTCTTTATTTATTTTTATAGCAATTGCATCAACCTTGGCATTCTATCCCTTCTTCTCATAGGAAGATGAACCATGGCCCCTTTTGGGATACATGTAAAACTATTATCGAAGTCTAGTACACTGCGACAGGCTCCAGGATGATAAATGTTAAGTATGAGGGGGGACGGAACATTACCCTTGTCAAAATATCCTAATAGTACCCTTGTTCCCCAGGAGTGACAACACTGGACTAGGATAGCTAATGGTGGTCACCAAGGTGAAACAAGACAAAAAGAATAACTTTTGAGCTTATGATTCATTATCCAGCTTCAAACTATGTTCATTACCCAAATGCCCAATGTATTATATGAAAAAGGACTAATGTACCTCATAATATGTCGGATCACCATCTACCAATGAGCCTCGCTAATTGGGTGTGATGAGCTATGTTGATGAAAGGGACATCTAAGGAGAGCTATTGGGCTTCCATATGTGGAGAAGTTGATCATCACCATTATCAAGATCAATGTCTTCATTGCAGGCCATGAGACATGATCTCCTTTAGTCACCCCTAGGTGAGATGGGGTAACACAATTGATAACAGTGTATAGAAAGTGGTGGTGGAAGACACGAAAATAAAATCTAAATCCTTGAATCCCCCATTTTTGTTGACTTTTGAAATATTTGATCAAAGCGTTCATAATTGCATAGTTGAATCATGAGCCTCTTTCATTGTCATGACATACTCAATATGTAAAAAGTTGAATGCAACCCCAACCAAGTGTTCAATGCACATAATTCAATTGGATAGATTCAAGGTGAGAGTGATTGGCAAGTTAAAGGATGTTTTTATCAGAGTATCCTCCAATCCCAAAGTCCATAAAGTTATTGATATAGTGGTAGTTGATATCCTGGAAGCATACGACCTACTCCTTAGCTAGATTGGTCACAAAAGTTAGAAGGTTATTTATCATTTCATTGGTCTCATCTCTAGATTCCTTGGAATAGTCAACCTAACAATATTAGATTAGAAAAGAAAAGATATATGAGGCATACAGTGACAAATATTGAAGCAATTAATGAACCAACATCTTTAGGGTGTCCTATTTTAGGAAATTATGCATCAGATTCTTATTTCGGGAATTTCATTGCCCAGGTCTCCAGAATACTTGAAACACAGAGGTCGAAAATAACCTTACAAATTGATAGTTGTCTCGAGGGGAAAGATCGTACCAATGTTGTATCACGTGAAGTTATTGTTGCAACTAAAAAAACAAAAAAATAGAAGATTACGATGAGGACAAAATCAAATTGGAATATATATCGAATGTGTGGACTCTGATTTTTTATGGGTACAAGTCCCTAGAAGGAGTTGGAGTTGGATGTATGATAATATATTCAAAAGGTAAACACAACTTTTTGTCTTCTAGGTTAGAATTTGAGTGTATGAATAACACTGTTGAATATGAGGCCTTGGTTAAAAGTCTCAAGAAATCCATCGATCTGAAGATTGAAAAGATTAAAGTTTTTGGAAATTCTAAGAGTGTAGTAAGACATATTAATAACACCATTCATTGCAATTCTTTACATCTCATCAGTAAGAAGTTCACAAACTACTTGACCATTTTCTAGCATTCATTATAATTGTTGTCCCTAGATCTAAAAACATGGTAGCTAACTCGCTAGCTATTGTCGCTTCCAGACTATCCCCATTAGAAGATTTCAAAGCCTCCAGATTTACTATTGAATTGTTGTATCAACTGTTTGTACCAGATAATGTGACAAATTGGAGAGTCTTCGAAGGAGATGAACAAATTCTAGAATTCTTGACTAATGATGAAACCTTCAAGGACCTAGTCATAGATGATGATTTTTAGGCAGCCTTGAAAGAAGGAGATATGAAAGGAGAAACTATAAAGTTGCATACCATGCCTAAGGGTGTTGTCAACCTTGAAAAATTATTTGATTTACAAAGTAAATTTAAAGGGTCACCAAATGTGAAAACCGATAGTTCAAGTCTAGGGCATGAGGTAGTTAATTTATACACCATAGAAAGTCCAAAAAATGTCAATTTATGGAGAGGATTATCTAAGCAAGAAAAATGAGCCTATATCAAATTGTTTAAATCATATCAAGATGTGTTTGTTGTTGATAATATGGTAGTTGAGGTAGGTATTAACCTCCATGTGTAACCTCTAACTAGAAAAGAATATTCTAGAAGCAATAGAAACCCTAAATGGATGTGTGAGAATCCTAGAAGACAGATCAGCTCAATAAAATAAATAATATTAAAGTATTACCCTCTAGAAAGAGAAGTCGTCATAGACAGGTCACGACGAGCACTATAAATAGAAGGCGCTAAACATAATCTATGACAGTTGAAAATGATACTTGGCTAATAGATAGTGGTGCCTCTAAACACGTGATTGGTCAGAAGAACAGTTTCTCCAGTCTTGTAGAGAAAAACTCCTCCCAGAAAGTTTCACTTGGAGATGATTAGCAGTGCCCAATCAAAGGATTGGGACAAGCCACCTACAAACTTGATTCAAGAACTCCGATGAGAATGAAGGATGTAGTCTATGTACCAGGTTTGAAAAATAACTTACTTTCTATTTCTGCTCTATATAAAAAAGGTTTCACGGTTTCATTTGTAGATGGTAAAGTTCTTATGTGGTCTAAAGGAAAAACTATAGAATATGTAGTTGTTATTGGAATAGGAAAAGGTGGTTTGGACAAGTTAAAGGGTCACTCAGATGTAGCCTTGACTCATTCTACTAAAATTCCTTGTGAACTTTGGCATAGAAGGCTAGCTCACATCAACTACAAAGCCATCTTTGAATCATATGTGAGAAAGGTAGTTACAGTTTTACTAGAACTAAAGGTTGATCATGAAGGTGTATGCAAGGGATGTCCACAAGGAAAGAACACAAAGAATCATTTTCCAAACAATGACAGTAAAGCAGAAGGAATTTTGGAACTTGTCCACTCAGATGTATGTGGTCCAATGCCATCAACCTCTCTAAGAGGGTATGTATACTATGTATCATTTATTGATGAATACTCTCGTAAAACTTGGGTTTATTTCTTGAAGTCAAAAGATGAAGTACTTGGAAATTTCAAGGAATTCAAAGCCTTGGTAGAAAACCTCTCCGAAAGGAAAATCAAGAAACTCAGGTCAAATAACGGAGGAGAGTACACCTCAAATGAATTTGGAAGCTTTTGCAGAGATGACAGGACTAAGAGGGAGCTCAYCGCTCCCTATAATCCTCAACAAAATGGTGTAGCAGAAAGAAAGAATACGACGATTATGGAAGYAGTGAAGACTATGATTTATAATCAAGATCTTCCAATGCACTTATGGGTTGAAGCAGCAAGAACAACAATATATGTTTAGAACAGGTTATCCCATAGTGCACTTGGATTCAAAACCCTTGAAGAAATGTTCACTGAAAAGAAGCCAAAAATAATTCAAGTCAAAATATTGGTTGTCCATTATTTGTACACATTCTAAAAGGAAAGAGAACTAAGTTGGATCCTTCGGGAAAGAAGGGAATATTTGTTGGATATTGCAAGGTCTCTAAGGCATTTAGAATATACATACCAGGTTACTATCATATTGAGATCAACAGAGACATAAAATTTGATGAAGATGCAACACTCAAGATATCAAGTAAATGCCAATTAGAATAAGTGTGTGAAGAAGAACATGTCGCTCCCAGAGTTGCAGAACCCATGAAGGAAGTTGCAGTTACCCCTGATGATGAGGTTCCAGAAGATCATGATATGATAGAATCTCAAGAACCTCCCCGTATGACTATCTCTCACAAGAGAAAGCCAACTTGGGCTAGAGAACTCATTCAGGATAAGGAAAAGTATGGTGCCCCAGAAGGAACCATGAGACAATGAAAGAAGCCTAAGCCATTCTCCAGGTATGTGGCCTTGATGTGTGATTTCATAGATAAGGAACCTACTTGCTTTGAAGAAGTTGTTCAAAAGAAAGAATGGATGAATGCCATGACAGAAGAATACCAGTCTGTTATAAAGAATGATGTGTGGGAAGTAGTTCCCAAGCCAAATCACAAAGATGTGATATCTTCCAAGTGGATATACAAAATAAAACATGCAGCAGACGAAAGTATTGAAAAATGTAAGGCAAGATTTGTGGCTCGTGGATTTTCTCAAAAGGAAGGTATTGAATATGAAGAAACATTTTCTCTTGTAGCAAGATACACTTCTATCAGAACCATCATAGCTATTGCAACCAAAATGAAGTGGAAGTTGCACCAGATGGATGTGAAAACAACTTTCTTAAATGGTGTTATTGAAGAAGAAGTGTATATATAACAATCATAGGGGTTTGAAGTTGAACATAGAAAAACTCATGTCTGCAGGTTGAAGAAAGATTTGTACGGGTTGAAGCAAGCTCCGAGAGCTTGGTATGGCATAATTAACAGTTTCCTAACGAGCTTGGGCTTTACCAAGAGTAAATATGATTCTAATATTGACTTCAAGGTTATGAATGATGAGTCAGTTGTATTGCTACTATATTTGGATGACTTATTCTTCACGAGAGAAGAAAAGCTCATCACAGATTGCAAAAGGAAGCTCGCTGCAGAATTTGAGATGAAAGACCTATGCTCGATGCATTATTTCTTAAGTCTTGAAGTTTGGCAGAGCCCAAAGAAGATCTTCATTAACCAAGGGAAGTATGCAGTTGATATACTGAAGAAGTTTGGCATGTTGGAATGTAAAGCCATGGCCACACCCATGGAGATGAATTTGAATCTTTTGGTTGATACTTCGTTAGAGTTAGTTGATGCTACTATATACAGATAGATTATTGGTTCATTGATGTATCTGACGAATACCAAGCCAGATATATGCTTTGTTGTGAACACCTTGAGTCGGTATCTGGTGGAGCCCAGACGTGTTCACCTTGTAGCTGCAAAGCATGTGATGAGATACCTTAAGTGTACACTGGATTATACTGGAGATCATGACTTCATACTGTATAKTTATACTAATTYAGATTAGGATGGAAGTGCTTTAGACAGAAAGAGCACTTTAGGATGTTGTTTCAGTTTGGGGTCAGCCATGAATTTATGACAAAGCAGGAAGCAGTCCAATATTGCTCTTAGCACGACATAACTGGAGTACATTGTAGTATGTTCCATCAGTTGTGACGCCATATGGATTTGGAATTTGTTGACAGGTCTGTTCGATCTGGAGATGGAAGCCGCCATGATTCTATGTGATAAATAGAGTTGCATAAAAATGACATAGAACCCATTGTTCCATGATAAGGCAAAGCACATAGAGATTCCGTATCACTACATTCGTGACATGGTGCAGAAGGGAGTTGTAAAGCTCCAATATGTTGGTACATATGAGCAAGTTGCAGATGTGTTGACTAAGCCTCTATCTCGTGTGAAGTTTGGGTACTTCCGAGACAAGCTTGGTGTAGTTCGAAAGGACCTCCCTCGAAAGGGGGACTGATGTTGATGATACTATGGTATCTTGACCAACAACGGGTAGCTCAGTTAGGATTTTATATCCTAGGGAACTGATCATCCGTGGACAGATCCCAAAGGTCCTGTAAGGATGGTTTGTCAGAGTAACTGTGCATGCATATGTCAGTTGTGGTCAGTAGTGGTAGCTCAGTTAGGATTCTATATCCTAGGGAATCTTATGATTCCTGGGAATATCCCGAAGGTCCGATAAGGACAGTCTGTCAAAGTACCATAGATGTTGTTGTTGATGCACCTGCCTTATTTTGTTGCCACATATAGATGATGATGTTCCAATTATATTACTATGATGTTGAAAAAAACTTTTGATGATTTATAGATGTGTCAGTCAGTGTTCCAGATGTTGATGATGATTCTTCACTCTCGTTCTCTTGATGATGTTGTATTGAGTCATGTTAGTAGAAAACCCTTCTTGTTAACAGGGAGTGTTGAATTATTGTAACTTCGAAGAATATTCTACTTATTTTTGTGTAATTATTGTATAGATCAAATCCCCTTTTGTGGATTGATCAAGCCGGGTCTTCTATAAGATCAAATCCCCTTTTGTGGATTGGTCAACATGTATTTGTATGGTGGTATTTGTAAAGTCGACCCCTAGTAATTGTAAAGTGGTTTTAGCCACTTCTAAGAGAAGTCATCTCCACCAAGTGAAGAGTCACAACCTTAGCGCCACCTCACAACTTGTATTTATATGTGAGGATGGTGTCTCATTTGAACACACTCACTCACTCACTCATGTAGTGGGCATATCTTGAAGACAGTTGCAATTGCAGGAAGAAGTCTAACGAAGAAGAAGAGAGGTGCATGCTTGGTCTTGGTTTGTCTTTGGTGTTTTGGTATTAGTCGTGGAATTGTACTGGCAATCTATTATTGAGGAAGGTTTGTTGGGTTTTCTTCCCCGTGAGGGTTTCCCAGGATAAAATGTTGTGTACCTTGTGATTGTTTTTCTTTTAGTGATCCTCTTTATACTGTTGTTTTGGAAATGCATTGAATGGTCATAAAATTTGGAAATAACCTAATAACAACAGTAAAAACTTAACATGGTAGTAGAGCTAGATTGAATAGAGCATCTTTCACTAGGTATCTAGACGTTTTTGTTATCGTACAAGGAAATTAGGGCTTTTTACTGAAGATGAATTTTTGACCAAAGACCGCCTTGGGAAGTGCGCCTTTCCCTAACGCATCTTTTGGCAACTTGAGCGAACCTTTTCAGTGGTTGGATTCTACAGAAAGTCAAACCCTAGTTTTGATTGGTACTAGAAAACCACGAAACTAGAACGAGTACCAGAAGTACCAATCCAGAATTGCACAAGTCAAGTTTCAAGGGATAAAACTTGGAATTTTCAGAAATGGTCTTCTTCAACAAACTCGCCTCAGTCCAGCGCATCTTGTGGTCATTTCAGTTTCATTTTCTAAGCACTTTCATTTTCTGGTCATTTTCTTAGCTCCATGTCAATATGTTTGCAAGCACCAAGCTTGTTAACAAGTTAGAAGGTGTCGAAAATTTCCATGCCTGGAAGTATAGAATTGGACTTGGTCTTGAAGAAAATGACCTTGCAAAATTCATAAAAGAAAATGTATTGGAGCTCGAAGAAGATGAAGTGAAAGAGAAGTACAAGAAGGATATGATTAGGGCTAAAAGAATACCACTTGCAGATTCTATTAAATACCACTTGATCCCTCAAGTGTCTTATAAGAATACTCTAAAATATATGTTTGATGCCCTAACCAAAATGCATGAAGGAAGGAACATCAACCAGAAGATGAACTTGATAACCCAACTCAAGAATACAAGAATGCAAAAAGGAGAAACAGTTCAAGACTATTTCTCTAGGGTTTCTCAATTCAAGGAACAGTTAGAGGCAATTGGGAACAAGTTAGATGAATATGAACTCATGATGATAATTTTTAATGGTCTCACAAGACCTTCAGATGCCTTCATCCAAACTATTTGTGTAAGAAAAGAGAAACTCCAATTTGACAGTTGATGGGAAGAATGTGTTCAAGAAGAAGCAAGAGTGGCTAACTGAGAAGTTGTTCTATTAAGAGATGAAGATCAATCCCTAGTTGATCATGCTAAAGGTGGAAAGGGAAGGTCTCATTTTCAAAAGGAAACTCATTGGCATAAAGAGTCTCACTCTCCAAAGAGATCCTAGAAATATCATAAAGGTCCAAGAAGGTAAAAAGATTTCTCCTCCTACCAGTGTTATCATTGTGATAAGATGGGACACATTGCTAATAATTGTCTTGCTAAAAGGGAAGAATACAAGAGGAGAAATAACAAAATACATCATTCCCATGCAGTTGAAGATGATGAGCCACCCAAGAAGTTATCTAAAGAAGAGATTGAAGAATATGTTTTGTTGTCCGCTCTCTTAGGATCTGTGACACCTGGAAAGTATACTTGGCTCATAGATAGTGGTGCCTCTAAACACATGAGTGGTCAGAAGAACACTCTCTCTAGTCTTGTAGAGAAAAAATCCTCCCAGAAAGTTTCACTTGGAAATGGTTATCAGTACCCAATCGAAGGATTGGGAGAAGCCACCTACAAACTTGATTCATGAACTCCGATCAGAATGAAGGATGTACTCTATGTACCAGGTTTGAAAAAGAACTTACTTTATATTTCTTCTCTAGATAAAAAAGGTTTCAGGGTTGCCTTCGTAGATGGTAAAGTTCTTATGTGGTCTAAAGGAAAAACTATAGAAGATGCAGTTGTTATTGGAATAGAAGAAGGTGGGTTGTACAAGTGAAAGGGTCACTCAAATGTAGCCTTGACTCATTCTACTGAAAGTCGTTGTGAACTTTGGCATATAATGTTAGCTCAGATCAACTACAAAGCCTTACCATATGTGAGCAAGGTAGTTACAGGTTTACGAGAACTAAAGGTTGATCATGAATGTGTATGCAAGGAATGTGCACAAGGAAAAAACACAAAGAATCATTTTCCAAAGAGCAACAGTAAAGCAGGAGGAATTTTGGAACTTGTCCACTCAAATGTATGTGGTCCAATTCCATCAACCTCTCTAAGCGGGTATGTATACTGTGTATCATTTATTGATGATTACTCTCGTAAAACTTGGGTTTATTTCTTGAAGTCAAAAGATGAAGTACTTGGAAAGTTCAAGGAATTCAAAGCCTTGGTAGAAAACCTCTCTGAAAGGGAAATGGGCCAGATAATAGAAGAGAGTATACTTCAAATGAATTTGGAACCTTTTCCAGAGATGTCGGGATTAAGAGGGAGCTAACCACTCCCTATAATCCTCAACAAAATGGTGTAGCAGAAAGAAAGAATAGGACAATTATGGAAGCAGTAAAGACTATGATTCATGATCAAGATCTTCCAATGCACTTATGTGTTGAAGCAGCAAGAATAGTAGTATATGTCCAGAACAAATTATCCCATATTGCACTTGGATTCAAAACCCCTAAAGAAATGTTCACCGGAAAGAAGCCAAAAGTAAGCCATCTCAAAATATTTGGTTGTTTGGTTTTTGTACACATTCCGAAAAAAAAGATAAACTAAGTTGGATCCTTCAGGAAAGAAGGGAATATTTGTTGGATACTGTGGGGTCTCTAAGGCATTCAGAATCTACATACCAGGTTACCATCATATTGACATCAACAAAGACATAACATTTGATGAATATGCAACACTCAAGAGATCAAGTAAATGCCAGTTAGAAGAAGTGTCTGAAGAATAACATGTAGCTCCCAGAGTTGCAGAATCCATGAAGGAAGCTGCATTTACCCCTGATGATGAGATTCCAGAAGATCATGATATGATAGAATCTCAAGAACCTCTCTGTATGACTATCTCTCGCAAGAGAAATCCAACTTGGGCTAGATAACTCATTCAGGATGCAGAGAAGTATGGTGCCCTAGAAGGAACCATGAGATAAAGAAAGAAGCCTAATCCATTCTCCATCTATGTGGCCTTGATGTGTGATTTGTAGATAAGGAACCTACTTGCTTTGAAGAAGTCGTTCAGAAGAAAGAATGGATGAATTCCATGACGGAAGAATACCAGTCCATTATAAATAATGGTGTGTGGGAAGTAGTTCCCAAGCCAAAGAACAAAGATGTGGTATCTTCCAAGTGGATATGCAAAATAAAACATGCAGCAGATGGAAGTATTGAAAAATACAAGGCAAGATTTGTGGCTCATGGATTTTCTCAGAACGACGGTATTGACTATGAAGAAACATGTGCTCTTGTAGCAAGATACACTTCTATCAAAACCATCATAGCTCTTGCAGCAAAAATGAAGTGGAAGTTGCACCAGATGGATGTGAAAAAAACTTTCTTAAATGGTGTTATTGAAGAATAAATGTATATAGAACAACCACAAGGGTTTGAAGTTGTAGATAGAAAAAATCATGTCTTTAGGTTGAAGAAAGCTCTGTATGGGTTGAAGCAAGCTCTAAGAGCTTGGTATGGTAGAATTGACAGTTTCCTGACGAGCTTGGGCTTTACCAAGAGTAAAGTTGATTCTAATCTTTACTTCAAGGTTATGAATGATGATCGAGTTGTATTGCTACTATATGTGGATGACTTATTCTTGAAAGGAGAAGAAAAGTTCATCACAGATTGAAAAAGGAAGCTCGCTGCAGAATTTGAGATGAAAGACTTAGGCCCGATGCATTATTTTTTATGTCTTGAAGTTTGGCAGAGCCTAGAGAAGATCTTCCTTAAGAAATGGAAGTATGCAGTTGAAATACTGAAGAAGTTTGACATGCTGGAATGTAAAGCCATGGTCACACCCATGGAGATGAATTTGAAGCTATTGGTTGATACTTCGTCAGAGTTAGTTGATGCTACTCTATACAGACAAATTATTGGTTTGTTGATGTATTTGAYGAATACTAGGCCATATATATGCTTTGTTTTGAACACCTTGAGTCAGTKTCTAGTGGAGCCCAGACGTGTTCACCTTGTAGCTACAAAGCATGTGATGAGATACCTTAAGGGTACGTTGGATTATGGTCTCTGTTATACTGGAGATCATGACTTCGGACGATATGGTTATACTGATTTAGATTGGGTTGGAAGTGCTTCAGACAGAAAGAGCACTTCAKGATGTTGTTTCAGTTTGGGGTCAGCCATGACTTCATGGAAAAGTAGGAAGTAGTCTAGTATTGCTCTCAACATAGTAGAAGCGGAGTAAATTGCAGCATGTTTCGCCAGTTGTGAAGCCATATGGATTTAGAAGTTGTTGACAGGTCTATTTGATCTAGAGATGGAAGCCACCATGATTCCATGTGATAACCAGAGTTGCATAAAGATGACAGAGAACCCAGTGTTCCATGATAAGACAAAGCACATAGAAATCCAGTATCACTACATTTGTGACATGGTGCAGAAGGGAGTTGTAAAGCTCCAATATGTTGGCACATATGACCAATTTACAGATGTGTTGAGTAAGCCTTTGTCTCGTGTAAATTTTGGGTACTTCTAAGACAAGCTTGGTGTATTCCGAAAGGACCTCCCTCGAAAGGGGGAGTGATGTTGATGATATTATTGTATCTTGACCAAAAATGGGTAGCTTAGTTAGGATTTTATATCTTAGGGGATTGATCATCCCTGGACAGATCCCGAAGGTCCGGTAAGGACAGTCTGTCAGAGTACTTGTGCATGTATATGCCACCTGTGGTAAGTAGTGGTAGCTCAGTTAGGATTCTATATCCTAGGGAATATTATGATTCTTGGGCAGATCCTGAAGGTCCGATAAGGACGGTCTCTCAGAGTACCACAGATGTTGTTGTTTATGCACCTGCCTCATTATGTTGCCACATATAGTTGTTGATGTTCCAGTTATATTACTGTGATTTTGAGAAAAACTTTCGATGATTTATAGATGTGTCAGTCAGTGTTCCAGATGTTGATGATGATGTTTCCCTCTCATTCTCTTGATGATGTTGTATTGAGTCATGTCACCAGAGCACCCTTCTCATTAAGGGGGAGTGTTGAATTATTGTACTTATATTTGAGAATCAGTTGAGGATCACTTGGCTAAATTTTTGCAAGTGGTAGGAAATTTTGATGTGGAACATGAGGATGTGGTGATGAGGATGTTTGTGTCGACCCTCGAGGAGGAGGCACGAGCATGGTACAATTCCCTTACTGATGCTTCCATTGATGGATGGGATTCCTTCCAGGAGAAATTCAATGAGAGATGGGAAAATACACAAGACATTTTCTTTTTATGCACTATTTTTTCAATTATTAAGAAGCATGATAGTGAAACTGTTTTCCAATTTAACACTCGTTTTTCCAAATTTTGTATTTGAATTCCTAACAAAGTAAGGCCTAACGAAGTTGTTGCTTTGATTTTTTATCTTGAGGAATTTTATGGTATTTTTGGTTTTTTTCTCAAGAATGAAGACCCTCAAAATCTGGAGGAAGCGCAAGCTACCGCTATCAAATTAGAAATAAATTATCTTGCATCATGTGAACTCCCTCTGATCCATGTCCTAGAATAACTGGTGAGGGTAACTCCACTCGATGATCGTCAACCATTGGTTGTTACAGAAGTGCAAGAAGTCTGTGTTATTGAAGTTGAACCACAACTTGCACTGTATCAAGTTCTCATAGATGAACAGGAGGGTGATAACCCAATTTTAGATGAGATGGAACCAATAGTTGCACCATTTGAGTCACATGTAGAGGTCCAAGAAGATGAAGGTGGAGATTTGAATACTCAGGAGTGTTCATTGGTTCCTCTCATTAGTAAAGATGAAAATTTTCAAAATGATGAGGAGGAACCACAAGTTAATCAAGTGGAGATCAATCAACGAGAGATTTCATCCTTTCCTATCCCATTAGTGGTCCAGGAACAACTTGATCAAACACCATTACAACAGGAGGACCCACTTTTGGTTCAAACAGAGGATGATGTCCCTTACACTTTGCCTACTATTCCACATCTCATTGTTTTTCTTCAGGATCCTGAGATTGATCGGAGCTTGGATATCAGATTTCACCATGACCCAATTGAGCTCAAAGTGATGGAGGTGTTTGAACAGAGAGATGCCAAGAGTTTTGGCTCTCATGCATTCATGCTTGTTACTGTTGAAATACCATGTTCTAAGTCCAAACCAACCTTCATTCAGCTAGCACCCTTCATTTATGGCTTCACCAATAAGTACATAAAGGCAGCTTTGGGTCATATGAGATTTCAATTTGGGTCCCCCATCATTCAACTAGCACCCTTCATTTATGGCTTCACCAATAAGTACATAAAGGTAGCTTTGGGTCATATGAGATTTCATGGTGGGTCTCCCTGGAAGGTTGAATTTTTTTACCCCTCTCATCAAATTGATCATTTGGTTGCATGGTTACATTGGTAATTTGAGTAGGATGATATAATCATGGCAGCTTTGAGGTAAAAAAAATGGTGTCTAGGGTAATTGTCTTTCCTTTCCACATTGTCATTTTAGTATTTTTAGCTTGTTGATTTTTGTAGGTTTTAGGACAACAATCTACATTTTCCTTGCATTGTCTTTTCCCTTTAGTTATTTTCTTTAGCCTTAGCATGAGTGTCGTTGATTTTTTCCTAGTTATATAAGCATGTGGTCATTTCTTGTGTTTCTTTCCTTTCATTAATAAATGGTTGTACATTGGTTCTTTTCCTGGGTCAAAAATTGAATGTTTATCTATCACATGTTGAGCCTTTGTGTCTATCATTAGAGTGAGCCTGGATGGCGATCTCGTTGTTCACATTCCCAAATCATTGAGCCTTTAGGATGGGTAGTTTGAGGAGACATAGGAAATTCTTGAGTCATATTATGTCATGTCTCCTTGTCTCTTATCATGGAGTCTTCTTGATGTAGGAGCATTGATGGCAATCGCGCAGAGCAAGACACATCAGCGTCTGGGAATATATATGGGAGCTCAATGCTAACAGTTATAGAAGATATTTTGAAGCCGCCTTAACTAAACGTCAGAATTAATCTTTTGAGGCACACTTGAACTCAGCGCTGGAAAAATCCTGTGAGACACGCTTGAATGATTACGAGCGAAGTGGGAGATTCCACTCCGGCTCTGGAATGCGACTGGTCTAGATAGTCGTTAGGTTAATTTATAGAGTAGACAAGTAGCCAAGGGGAACCCTAAGAGCCCTCGGAGATATATAGAGATTTTGTACGCCCAAAAGAGGTTGGTTAGCAAGTAGTGTTTAGGAATAGAAAGAGGAGAGGAGATTTCTGAGTTTTTAGTTTTGATCATAGTTGTAACCATTTTCACTTTTGAATATAATAGAGGAAAAATTGATCCAAATGCATGGTGTGGACATTGTTTGCAATATTCTGTTATTGTGTTTTCATGAATGAATGAATGAATTCGTTATGAGGGAATGGAACTGTGAAGGTTAACATAAGTTTCAATTGTTTCTCTCTTGTTGAAGTAGTGCAAGGTGTGCACACAGAACACAAGGAGTGCATTAACGGTATCTGTTTCGATTCCGAAGCTCAGAAGAGATAGCATGAAACTTTCCCTTTGCAAGGAGTGCAAAGAGATGGGTGTAAGGCGTGCACAGTCGTCCGTAAGAAATCAAAACCTTGCGTAAATATCTAGTGCAAGGAGTGCATAGATGTGAGATTCTACTAAGGGTCGAAGGGGCTTGCAAGAAGTCGGAGAATCCGAAAAGGAGAATGCCAGGAGGGCGAGAAGAATTTCTCTTCGAGAAATCCTTCGAATCTGAGTTATCGAAATCCCTGAAACGCGAGGAGTGCGCGGGAAATCGAAGTCTTCATGAGACCAAGATTAGGAGGAATAACACTTTCATAAGTGTTAACGAGATCCAAGAAACAGACTCGCAAGAAGGAAAATGGTCGAAGCCTTTGAATCCTTCGAAAATATTCTAAGTCTAAGGAAAGCATAAGCTCAAGGGAAAAGATCGGGATCGTTTGATCAGCGTCCAGAAAATGAGTAAGCACAGAAGAGGAAGGATCTCAGTTGTTCGGTCTGAGGGCAAGAGAATCGTAGGCATCCGATCAGGGTAAAGTGCACTAATATTAAAGCTTTGAAAGTACACAGGAGGAACAAGGTCACGAGGTTTCGAAATCATCGGGATCGTCCATCGTCAAGGAGGGTATGTGGCGAGAGACGAGTGTTTCGCTGACTTGTGGCTCGGGGAAATCAAAGGTTGAGTCATGAGAACTCGCGAAACGTGAAATCACAACTTGATCTGAGCTGTTGGATCAAGGAAGGATTTGGACCATCAAGTCTGAAGGAGCAGCAGTTCGACATTTCGTGGATCAGGAGAGCAGAGGTGGAAATTCTTTCGACTTGATGATACGCGAAATCGCGAAGCGATCTGAATCGTCTGATCGTGGGGAAAGCAGGACAGTCGAATTGAGCTTCGAAATATCAGCATTTCGGGAGTCGGGGAACAGAGGTGATTCGCATTGGGAATTCTCGATATGCGAAATCCCGACACGCTTGGAGGTTTGGCCCCAAGTCATAGTGAGGGGTCATTTGGAAAGAGGATAAGGGAGGAGCTAGTGAGTGTTAGACCCTTGTCGGGGTTTTGGAGAGTAGGAGAGTCAGGGTGACTCATACAAATACTCGACTCATGAAATTGCGACGCGCCTTTGTTTAGGATTGTGTTCACGGCACGTGGCCGCGTGAGGTAAAGGGCTTAGCAGAGAAGAGCTAGCACCCGTTTGGCATTGAGGTTCGAACAACGCTCAGGAGTGAAATCGAGGGACTCATACAACCTACGCACTTGGGGAAAGGACCTGTGTAAGTGGGTTTGGGGTCTAACAGAGGCCCAGAGAGTCAATCAGACTCAGTTCTCGATCGATCGTAGATCAGGAGGTTGTGCAACCCTTAGGAGAGAAGGGGGGTCTGCATCAAGTGGTATGAGAGCGGAAGTTTTGCTTGCAAACTACAGGCAAAGGAGAAGAGACAAAAAGAACTCGGAGTTGTACTCTGTGTGTGACAGATGGTCAACACAATGCCACCAAGGAGACGATTGGAACCACCTTTGTCCAATCGAGTTGTAGAAAGGGAGATGTGAGAACTTTGTGCAAGATTAGAAGCGATGGAGGCAACGCACAGACGAACACCTGACACTGGAGACATCAGTGATGCAGGTAACAAAGAATCCCTGGGCGAGAATGTCGTTGAAGAAGTTGCAGGAGAGGATATTGTCGAAGAACGCTTGCTCAGAGCAGTTGCCAGATTGGGAGGCACAGCCAAGATAGAAGTCCCATTGTATGAAGGAAATTTAGATTTTGAAGAGTTGGTGGATTGGATAAGATCCATGGGAAAACACTTCGACTATGAAGAGGTCGATGAAGAGAAAAAGGTGAAACAGGTTGTCACTAGGTTAAAAGGAAATACAACACTGTGGTGGGATGAACTACAATCTGAGAGGAGAAGCAAAGGCAAGGAGAAGATAAAGAGTTGAGACAAAATGGTAGCCAAGCTGAAGGCTAATTTTATGCCCAAGGATTATCAAATTAATATATTCAGGAAGATGCAAAACCTGAGACAGAAAGGGATGACAATTAAGGAGTACACAGAGGGGTTCCATAGGCTGAACATCAGAACTGGACACAGGAAGAGAGACGAAGAAAAATTTGCCAGGTACATAAATGGCCTGAGATATAAGATCCAGGATGAGTTCAACATGATGTCAGTAAGGAAAGTGGAGGATGCTTATCAGTTTGCGTTGAAGGCAGAGGAAAAGTTGGCCAGGAAACAAAGCCAGCAAGGGAGAGGTAAAAGCCAAGCCCCAAACAAAAGTAAGGAAGTTACTCATGACAGAGCACATAAGCCTAAGGACGAGGCTGAGAAACCACACAGTCACTCGAAAAGAGTAGGAAGTTCCCGAGGAAGGCAGGGTGGTGGAAGAAATTCTTCTAGAGGAAGAGGAAGAAGAGGAGGAGGAGAAGTAAGATGCTATGCATGTGGAAAGATAGGGCACGTGTCTTGGGAGTGCCTCGAGAAAAATAAAGGAGGAGGTGAAGCTCACATTTCACAAGCACAGAGAGGAAATATTGAAGCAGAAGGAGCAAAGGATGGGAGATCTTTGATGTTGAGGAAAGTTCTCTTAAAAGCAGAGGCAAAAGTTGAAAATTTGGTGCAGAGGAATAGTCTCTTCAGAACATCTTGCAAGACTAAAGACAGAGTATGCAAGGTGATAATCAACAGTGGGAGAACTGATAACTTAGTATCCACAGAGATGGTGGAGAAATTGGAGCTGGAGACAACTGGACATCCGAAGCCATACAAGGTCTCATGGTTGCAGAAAGGACACTAGGTAATGGTTACTAAACAATGTTTGGTTGGATTTAAAATATGAGGATATAGAGATGAGACTCTATGTGATGTAATTCCCATGGATGTATGCCATATTTTGTTGGGAAGACCGTGGAAGTTTGACAGGAATGTCATTCATGATGGGAGGAAGAATACATACACATTAGAGAAGAATGGTACGACACACATGTTGTTGCCAATAGAGGAGAAGAAAGTGAAAGAGGAAGCCAAAACAAGCATACTTCTCATGAGTGGGAAGGAATTCCTGAAGGAATTCAAGGAAGAACAGGAGATGCAGTTCGCTATGGTAAGGAAACCTAGAGTTATCCTTACAAGTACATCGATGGATGATTTTCCTGAATAAATTTAGGAACTGTTGGATAATTTCGCTAACATAGTGGTGGATGAGCCACCAAACTCGCCGAGGCACGCTTGAACTTAGCGCTGGAAAAATCCTGTGAGACACGCTTGAACGATTACGAGCGAAGTGGGAGATTCCACTCCGGCCCTGGAATGCGACCGGTCTAGATAGTCGTTAGGTTAAGTTATAGAGTAGACAAGTAGCCAGGGGGAACCCTAAGAGCCCTCGGAGATATATAGAGATTTTGTACGCCCAAAAGAGGCTGGTTAGCAAGTAGTGTTTCGGAATAGAAAGAGGAGAGGAGATTTCTGAGTTTTTAGTTTTGATCATAGTTGTAACCATTTTCACTTTTGAATATAACAGAGGAAAAATTGATCCAAATGCATGGTGTGGACACTGTTTGCAATCTTCTGCTATTGTTTTTTCATGAATGAATGAATGAATTCGTTATGAAGGAATGGAACTGTGAAGGTTAACATAATTTTCAATTGTTTCTCTTATGTTGAAGTAGGCAAGGTGTGCACACAAAACACAAGGAGTGTGTTAACGATATCTGTTTCAATTCCAAATCTTAGAAGAGATAGCACGAAACTTTCCCTTTGCAAGGAGTGCAACGAGACTGGTGCAAGGCGTGCACATTCATCCGCAAGAAATTGAAACCTTGCGTAAAGATCTAGTGCAAGGAGTGCACAGATCCGAGATTTGACTAAGGGTCGAAGGGGCTTGCAAGAAGTTGGAGAATCCGAAAAGGAGAACGT
>JASDQU010310311.1:140925-152742 GCA_032191745.1 Picea mariana
TGCGATATGTATCGTTATCAGCACCGATCCAATAGAAAAAAAGAACGAAAATAAAAAAATACCATGAACAAATAAAATTACGCATCGATGAATGAATTTTTTTAATTATGTTGCAGTATTACTGGTCCATTTTATCTGAAATTGCACTAGTGCGTTAGATTCAATTAGGCACAACAATTACCCGAAACATTTTTTTTTAAAATGTGACAGGGTCGAGAGGATTTGGATCTGATGCATCACATGTCAAATGTCTTTTATATGGAAACATAAACCCATTAAATCTAAAATGCCTAAAATGAAAAGATTTAATTATGAAGTGATAGAGGGAGTTAAACCCTAAGGTGAAATTTTGCAGTTACATAAGCAAAAAGAAGCAAGGGTTTAAGGTAAGTATGAAATGTTTTTTTTTTTTTTGATACAAATTGTAAAAAAAATATTATTAAAATCAACAATAAAATTTAAAATTTTAATTATGTAGGGTTTTGAGTGAATCAAAAAACCCTTCAAATTCTAATTTTCTGAATAATTTTGTTACTCCAAAAGGGTTTTGAATGAATCACCATACCCTTCAAATTATGATCTTATGAATAAGTCTCGCGTTCCAAAGTATTGATCTATTGCTCCACAGTGCTCCCCTGTATGTCTCTCTTGCAAATCTCTCCCCTGTAATTTTTGGAAAAATAATAAAATATTGAATAGCTTAATACCTAGGAAATATTTTACGAAAAGGGTTTTAAATGAATCACCTTAACCTTGAAATTCYGATCTTCTGAATAATCATGTTATTCCAAAGTATTATGTTGCTCCACAGTGCTCTCTGGGATGGCTCTTTTGCAAATCTCTCCACTGTAAATTTTGGTAAAATAATGAAACAGTGAATAGTTTTTTACTATTTAAATGACTTTATGAAATTATATCTTAAATTCCCGCTCATTTTTCAATTGTAAAAAATTAAAGTCATGGTTTTTTTAAGTTTTTTGAAACCCCAATGCATCTTTTAATATAACGCACCGGTGTATTTTTGTACACAATACACTTGTGCGCTTAAAAGTTTTGGATCACCGATATGAGATAATTCTTTTTTATTTATTTACAAATCAATGTGACTCGTAAATAAATGCCCCAATGCTTTATATTGTTATATACACACTTGTGCATGTTGTTTAAATAAGCGCACCATTATGCTTTCAAAGTTATCTTAATTTTTATTTGCACACAAAATAGTATATTCATCTTAAATTATCTTTTAGGATGCATCCACATGACTTGCAGTACTCCATAGTATACATTTTCCGCTTAAAGACACCTTATTCTTAAAAAATTATTGTTGATTTTGCTCAAATGCAAGGAGAAAAACGTATAATATGAAATGGCCAATTCTTCAAATTCTAGCCCATTCCATATTGTTCAAATTCCACTGCAGAGTTCTCCCTTTTCATCTCCAAGAAGTTCATATTTTATTTATATTTTGATTATCTATTTGAATTTAATTTTTTTATCCTTGTTAATCTGAATAAAAATGTATCTAAATTTGCAAGATCTTGATTCAGAATTGAGTTCAGATACAGATAATATTCTACCAATTGAAAAACGTCGAAAGCTCTTATCAGGAACAACATATCGCAAGCAGTTGGTAGATGAAAATGGACAACTGCTTTATGTTGTCAATAGTAACATGACATCTTCTAGCCTCAATCCTGGGTCAACGACGATACTAATTAATGTTGGGTATAATGTCATTTGAACAAACCAATTTCATTGTGCTTATTAATATTATCGATGTACTGATGTTCAAAATTTTTGAAATTAGGATTTTGATGATGAGTGACTTACCTATCATCTTCTGTTGCACTCCACTGCAATATCAAATCGATAGAAGGCTGCAATAAGAGCACAATTCAAAGAGGAAGCATACCAAGAATGGTTGAATCAACCACATATTAAATTCCCACTATGTCCAGATTCATCAATTAGGAATGACTACAACAATAGTAGTTCTTCACAAGCTAGCAATGGAGTCAATGAAATAGTGGTTGGTATGGATGATTTTTTATGGCATACAACTGCCACGGAGACAATGTTGTTAGATGCATTCCAGAATGATGAGTGGGGATGATGCTCATATCACTGATACCGTATTCGAAAATATGAAATCTTCTTCCACCACCCCTCTTTTTGGACCTAGCCGGTCAAGTTCTACAGAGTTGGGGACAACAATGTTACTATACAACTTGAAAGCAAAGTTTGGCATTTCAAACACATCTTTCTCAACAATATTGAGGTAACTGACCATCATTAAGTCCCTTATAATTTGAGAAATATTGTCACACAATCAACATAAAAAACGATCAATTTTATGAACTTTAAATGACATTGTACATTTCTATTTCCCACTAACTGCAGGTTATTCAAAGATAATGTTTTTTTGATTGATAATGTATTTCCCAGTAGCTACAAAGAGGCAAAGCGGATGTTGAAAATATTAGTTGTTGAGTACATATCATATCATGCATGTTCAAATGATTGTATTCTATATAGAGGAGAATATGCAGACAAAGAGATATGTCCAAAATGTGGGCATGATAGATATCATAAATGAAATAAAAAGGGTAAATGACATGGTCCTCCTCATAAGATATTGAGGCACATCCCCATAATCCCAAGGATTCAAAGGCTCCTTTGTTGCAAATAATTGGCTATGTTGCATGGATGGCATGCCTTGCATAGAAGTGAGTCGGGAGTTATGTGAATCCCAACAGATTCAATATGCATGAAGCATATAGATGATACATGGCCCAAAAAATTCAACGATGAAGCACGGAGTCTACGACTCAACATAGCCATGGATGGCATCAACCCATATTCCCTCCAAAACACCAACTATTTTGTTTGTCCTATAGTAGTGATCAATAACAATATCCTCCCATGGTTTTTCGTGAAGAATAAACATCTTATGTTGCCTTTTATAGTCCTTGGTAAAATACAAGTAAAGAATATGGATGTCTACCTACAACCATTGGTAAATGAATTGAAGGAATTATGGGAAGGGATACATGTATACGATGTATCAAGACCCATCGCAACAAAGAGGAGCTTTACGTTGTATGGAATATGTGTTTACACCACACATGATTATCCAGGATTAGGAGTTTTCTTTGGTAAATTACATGTTTATTGATTTGTTTATATATGTAAAAACATTTTTTGGCATATTCAATTCATTGCGATTGTTTTGATCTTCGACACTAACATGCTCTGTATACATTAATAATTTTCTAGGTCTTGTAACAAAAGGTTATCATGGATGTAAATGTTGTTGACCTTCTTTGAAGGCTAGGTGGTTCAATCACCTACGAAAKATCGTGTACGAATGCTCCAAGGTATTCCTCCCAGAACAACACCCTTACAGAAGAGAAACATCTGCTTTCAATGGTAAACCGAAGATAACCCAAAGGCCTGCAATAATGACACCAGTAGAATGGCTTAGAGCATATGAGAGAGAGAAGGAGAAGGATATTACARAAATGTTCGATTCAAATGGGGAGCCTATGTTCAATGATCCAGAATTATTTAACACTTATGTTGAAAAATTCCCCATTGGGATGAAAAGGAAATATGTCTTTTATGAGCTCCCATATTGGGAGCATCTTAAGATTTCCCACTTATTAGATCCTATGTATATATTTAAAAATGTTTCATCTTCTTTTTGGAAGCACATATCATCAAAAGAAAGTGACAAATTGGCTATTAGGAGAGATCTTATTTCTCCAAAAAGTAAAAAGAAACATTGGCCAAGAAAAGAAAGTAGAGGAGAGGTTGGTCCCTCTTGATCTTTCAATCAAGGTGATGTTTGATGGATACTGAAAAAATATGAACTTTCTTTGGCAAAGGAACTTATATTGGGTGTGAAGGTGCCTTCTTTATATGGGTCTTCACTACAGTGTAGCTTCACTGTGGAAGACCATTTTTCGGAGTTAAAATCACATGACCATTTGAACTTTCTAAGAGTACGTATGTCAAAACCATGATTTTAGTATTTGTTTTATAAATTCATGTCATTGGATAAAAGATAATTAATTTTGTATCTGTTTACTTTGTAGTGTAATTATCCTCTGCTCATGCGTGGGTCTGTGAACCATGACTTCCCTCAGGACCTATGACGTGACATATCTAAATTATCTACATTTGTACATTGGATCACATCAAAGGATATTTATATGGCTAGCATTCCATGGTGGCATCAAAAGATAGTAGATATTGTTTGTATGTTTGAGAAGGAATTGCCGATGAGTTTCATGGACTTGTAGGTTCATCTTCTAATTCACCTAGTAGATGAGATTGAATTAGTCAGAGTGGTCTCCTTTCGTTGGATTTTCTTCTTAGAGAGGTACATGAAGAAATTGAAAGGATTTGTTCAACAAAGAGAAAAACCGGAGGGGTCTATGGCAGAGGGGTACATATCATATCAGTCTTTCTATTATGTCAGTGAGTACATAAAGAAGATYAAAAACACACCAGGTGCAGTGTTTTGGGACGATGAAAGGGATGAAGAAAAAAGAGAAGGGGAGCTTCTCCAAACGAATTGAAAAAGGTGCTTGATAAAGAGTAAGTGACTKATCGTTTGTCAAATTTCTACACAGTAGCTATTCACATTGAACTTGATAATGTATATTTTGATCTGATACGTACTATATTTCAGTTTGATTTCATGAATACACACACACACACACATACATCAGTGAATTCAGAAATTGTTGTCATCAATAAATTCATTCTTTACAATTTGGAGGCAACATAGTCGTGGGTCGCATTGTACGAACAAAATATGAGGAAATGGGACAATGACAGGAAATAATTTAGATGGTTGAATGGTAGAAGCATGCCCTATCTTGGTGATTTAAAAGAAAATATGCCAATGATATGCCCCAACAATTGGGTTCTTGACCAAGTCAGAGAGAAATACGATGCATCTGATCGCTACCTATGTGTTGAAGAGGATGCACTAAACATAGGGATTTGGTGCAACAACTCAGTAATAATCTCTTTGTGTACATTTTTAACTTCATAATGCACCTTTGAATTGTAACGTCTATATTTTCTATTTTATTGGTCAGCTTATTAGACACATGACACTATGATTTTTTCACTTTTTTATAAGTGAATTTGTTCCCATCTATGTGGGAAGATGGACATCATTTTTGCACAAAGGATGTCAATGATGGACACATGACACAAGACTACAGAGTGGAAGTTGAGTTCGACCAATCTAGTCATGCTAGCCATTGCAATCAAAACCTAATACGAGGGATATTATGTCATGTTGGAAAGATACAAGAGGTCATTCGAGTGGACTTCTCTTCTTTCCAATGTGTTATTTTTAGGTGCAAGTGGTGGGACACCTTTGATCATATTAATGTAAAGGAAGATCACGATAGTGGGATGATATGTATCAACTCTAGAAAGATGTGGGATGAAGTTAAGGAGCCTTATGTTTTCCCAAAACACTGCAACCAAGTGTTTTTTTACCTAGATGTGTTGGATATGGATTGGTGATTTGTATTAAGACACAGCCCTAGATCAAATCATATTTTTTAGAAAAGCGGTGTTATCATGCCAAGCGAGGAATATAATGAGGGTGATGACAACAAAGACTGATATGTACATGTTTTATTTCACCATTAATATTGTTGTTGTATCTTTTTGTTATCTTTATTTCACTAATTATATTGTTTTTTATTCATCTTCTGACAAAGGAAATGTTAAGTTAATTATAACAAATCTTTGAACAATTTTAGTTGGTTAATAGTCTGTTTGATGCGTAATGTGATTGTCTTTTAAATTATTTGTGATTGCATGAAACGATTGATTGAAATAGAATTTTATTATTTTATTTGAACGTATTTATATATCACTACATGTTTAATTGTATAAAATTTCAAGAATAATTATCATGATAAAGTCGTAAGAATTATTATCATGTTCAAAAAGGTCTCAAGATGTTAGATGTTTGACCCTTTACCAACATGTTATAGAACCATTGAGACCTAAAAAAGAGCATAGTAGCAATGGTGTACTTAGAATTATGATGTGTATAGAATGTGACATTTATCCATTTATTAACAATCCTCTTACCCTTGGACACACTCAAGCACTTGTATAAAGCACTTTTGTTAGTGATATGACTTTGATCCTTATATCTCTTCAGGAAATAATTTTAAGATTTGCATTGTAATTCCATGCTTGAGCATTTGAGTTGTAAATATTTTAAACCATGCATGAGTTATTTAATTATATTTTTTAATTATATATATATATATATATATATATATATATATGCAATGACATATAATATTTTTATAGTTGGAAACATGTTTAGATATCGAATGGTAATATTTTAATTTACATAGTTTCTTATTTATCCTAATAATCTATGTTGATATTAGAAGTAATAATATTGTTGATATGCATGTTTAATAGTACAACCTTTTTGATGATATGTTAACGTGATGATTGAAAATTTGAGTTTATGTTAATGTATTTTATAGATTTAAAAGTAAGATATTTAACAAATAATGTGGTTTATAATTTAAAAATTAAATTTCTAACATGATTTTGTGATAATTTGGTTTTTAACTAAAGTGTTTGTTAGTTTACATATTTTTATCATTGCTTTTGGAAATATTTATAAAAGTATGCCCCTAATGTTAAGTAAAACTTCAATTAATGAAGTAATTTAAAATTTGATAGAAATCAACTTACGAAATAATGACACAAATAACAATAAGAAGATTAATTTGCATCCATAAAATTTTAGGGCCAACATAATGCTTATCATTGGAGATCATAACTTTTTATAATAACAATTTTTAGTGTAGAAGAGTCTATTAGAAAAGAGTAATTAGTACAATGGGAAATAACATTTATTCATATGTGATTTGTTTTCTGAAAAATAATTTAGTTAGAATGAATATATATGAACTATCTATGCAATAGAAAAATGTTTATGGTAATTTTACAATTATAGTTTCAACCATATCGAACTTTGTAATTTATAAAAATATCTTTGTTTTTTTTATTTAAATTAAGTCTGTATGCTTCATATATAAAATTTTGATATAAGTTCACCAATACATAATCTATAATAAAGATCATTTAATAAAAATAAATATCATGATGATAACCATCTAACAAACATAAACATCATCTAAAATACACATTTAAATTCGCTAACATCATCTAATTAATTATATATACCTCTAGCACATATAAACATCATTAATTAGCTAGCACACAAATCTAATAATCTAACAGGGCATCATCATTGTGATCACATCTAACAAAACACAAGCATTGTCTAACATCATCATCACACACATCTAACAAACATCATTTAACATAAACATATATCAAGTACATTTAACAAACATATCTAACATGATCTAAAAATGTACACATCAACATATAAATTAATTAAGTACATTATCATGATCAACGGGAAAAATGCACATCTAATGAACATTAATATAACATACACACCTATCAAGCACATTTAACGGACATATATAACATGACCTAATAATATACACATCAACATCAACATATAAATTAAGTACATCAACATGAACAAAAAAATGAACAATTATATATATATATATATATATATATATATATATATATATATATATTTATATCATAAACAAGTCAAATAGCTTCTATACCATATTTGGTCCAGTCGATGGGATAATCTACATATCTACAACAGTAGTTGAGGCCTAGTCTGTAGTAGAATATGATGGATGGTCAGGAGGAAGTGGTTGGTTGACTCTCTGACCAAAAATAAGTGGTGGAGGAATAGGTCATGCCTGCTCATCTAGGTGAGGTGAAAGAGGAGGATGAGGTATATGTCTTGCATTCTCATCTAGGTGAGGTGAAAGAGGAGGAGGAGGAGGAGGAATATGTGTTTCATGCATATGATCTAGTTGAGGTGAAGGAGGAGGAGGAGGAGGATGTGGAGAGGGATCACAGCCTCCCTCATCAATCAATGGGGTACTAAATGAAAGATCCATATTGAAAGGTGAGTTGTGCATATCATTAAGATCCCTCCTTGTTGCTAGTATCTTGGTAGCTCCGATGATATGATGCATAAGAGGAATCAAAGAACGTGATATCTCCCTACAAAGTTCCAAGAGAATAGGATCTTCCATGATGTCTCGCATCAGCACAGGGCAGACTCCCACCTCAGTCAAAAGTGCACAGAGTCCCTCGCCCAACTCCAACTTGAATCGTGTATATGGCCTACAACGCATTTCGTCGGGTATATGCACCCAAGGACCCTAACCCGTTGCAGCCCCAAACATCATCTCCTCATCTTCTTATTCTAATTAAGTAAGACAATAAAATGAACTAGATTAATTTAAACAAAACACTAATATTACCTCGATCATGTGGTGGCTCATTTGGTGTGAAGATGATGTTCGGACATCCTCACCAATCCAAACTTGTGTAAGGACACGACACCATGACGAACATGTGATCTGCCTCACTGCCTAGTAGCCCCAATGCATCTGGGGAAATCCTGGTTAGAAACTCCGACTGGCCCCTCTTGGGAATCATCTCCCCCCACATGTGTATCTGCACACGAGTCCTCGAACTAGAAAGCTGATGGAAAAAAGTTGGCCTCGTCTCCGGAAACCTCTCAAAAAATAAGCAAAACAACTCTGAGGCAAAAGGTAAGTTTGAACTCCCACATATCATAGCACGACATTTGTATAGCGTTGTACAAAACTACCGCAAAAAATGGCATACCATCTGATACACTGTGGCCTCTGTACCAACGAATCAACATAATACAAAAGAGGGAAACTAATGTGTTTCCCATCACTGGTAAAGTGTGTTATGGTCGTCACTAACAGTGAGAGGCACCTAACCTCCTCTGCACCAAAAGAGGTGATCCACAGTTCTGCACCAGACACTTAAAAATCAACTGGGGATAGTACATCAAACCCAATATATTGTTGAGAGTACATGAGCAGACTTTCAGTTGCAACACCTACTAGGACATCTAGGAACTAGGGAAAATCCTACCCTCTCCTGGATATCCCAATGATAAAGTAAATATCCTTCTCAATGGGATGCTACCACTGATCCAGACCCACACATAAATCATGTCAATGGACATCCCATCAACGGATCAGATGCACCAACAAACCAGAGTGTCCCTTAAGGGATGTAGCCTCCTCATAGTACTTAAGGAGGCCTACGTTCCTCAACAGAACATGAGACACTATAGTAATAGGATGAGGGTACAAATCCTTTTCTATTTCCCTCGCCTCCCATTCTCGTACAACATTGTACAGGTCCACCATCTGCTCTTGTTGTTTTTGTTGGTCTCTTCGCTCACGTCTCTGCATGATGAACATATGAAATACATCAGCCTCACTCATACATAAAACATAAAAAAAAAAAAAAAATACTAAATGAGAAATTTATTTATAAATATGAAAAAATAACTTCCTTCAAAAAATATGAAAATTTCATAACTGGTGCACCTGAAAAACAGTCAAGCACTACCCGCAGTGCGTACATAACTTGTGAGCACCGCCCACGGTGCGCCAGTGAAAAATAATGCAACGTATAAAATTTGTTATATTATGTTATGCGATGTGTTGTATAACCCTACCGCACTAGTGCGGTCAGGTAAATCCACGCCCCACTGCGTTGCAGTTATCCTACGCACCACTTAAAATAAAAAGAAATTAAAAACCTAATGCATCGTAAAACAATTTTTTTTAAATTAGTTAAGGCGGTGCGTATACGTTTCTTATATGCTTCTGTGCATTTAAGTAACAGAGACGCATCACCCCACCATGTTTTTAACATTGACGCACCACCCCACCGGTGTGTTATGACTACCCTATGCACAACTTAAAATAAAAATAAAAAAATTAAAATCCTAACGCACCGTAAAACATTTTTTTTTTAAATTAGTTAAGGCGGTGTGTACACGTTCCTTAAATGCACCGGTGCATTTCGGTAATGGATACGCACCACCCCACCAAATTTTTAAAATTGACGACTACAAAACTTTGCAATTTTTGATCTAATCGTTTCGGGAGGTGCATTCAAGTCATTCGGCTCGCATCGCTAGTGGTGCACATAGAGAAGTTACAGACCACACCGCGACAAAATACCAATTTTTAAAATGGTGTATTTGTAAACATGAACACACCGATGCACATGCTTACTAATGCATCACGCAAAATAATATATATGATTCATGCGGTGCGTCATGTATCGTAACAAACCAGTGTGTTAGAGGTACTGAGATGCACCGTCGAAAAGCTAAATAATTTTATGCAGTGTGTCGATAAATGGACGAGCATTCCTCTTTACCTACGCATTGCTGAGGAATTTAACATTATGTTGTGATGTGCCTTGTAAATTTACAGGGGGAAGCGACCACGGTGTGAGTTGAACGTCTTGAATGCACAACGCATAATTTTACTTTATTTTAAACAGTGAAAAATTAACTCAATTTAAATTTTTTTTTTTTGTTTGTTAATTGGTCCGGACCTTCTTGGCATCAGGATTAACCTTTGGCTTGAGAAACCGTGACTCAGGGGCATCTAAGCCGTCAAAATCACCCGGGGATCACACCCGGCCTGAGCTACACCAACCCTTAACATGGTTGGATTTTTTGTCCCCGCAGGTTTCGAACCGGTGACTTTTCAACACGGAGTGGCTTAACAACACATTTCGTCACCGACTATCTTACACCTCGAGGACAACTCAATTTTAAATTTTAATCCATTGAAAACTTAAGTTATAAAGAAACAAAGATATTACCTAGACATTTTTTTGTCAGGGAGGCATGGTTGGCACGTAGTCAAAAAAACCAAAATTTCTCACCATTTGGAAAAATTTGAAAGCCACGCACACAACAACAGATGGAAGGAAGGAAAGCAAGGGAAGCACTAACGACAGGGTGCTTCAAAGAGACAAATGTGGCACTAGTGCTTTTGAGCTCTACAACAATGTATATGGTTAAAATGAATTTTGTGACCGATAATTTATTTATTTTTATTAAACCTTGTTCCGGTGTGCTCAATGACTAAATGCACTAGTGCTACAATATTTACCTAGCACATCGGATAATATTTTTTACAAATAACCCTAAACACGGTGTGCCCTTTTATATCACAGGTGTGCACGATGCATCCGATTACTTTCTAGCACATCGACATATATATTTTCCGATGCACTAGTGCATCCGGTGTTACATAGGGCACCGGTTATTTTTTTTTAAATAACCCTAACACAATGCTCCCTTTGGAACAACAATGCCCCTCGCTGTGTCAACATACTACGGAGTGCACCGACATATATTTTTTGAAATAATCCTACAATGGTGCCTAAATGTTTTTATTTAACCATGTCATTGTGCGCTCTATTATTAGCGACATCGGTGCGTCTAGTTTTAACAAGTGCATCGGATTATATTTTTTTTAAAATAATCCTATCACGGTGTATCCCAAAATATCACGTGTGTTGACTGGTGTGTCAATATACCACAGAGCGCACCGGAGTATATTTTTCGAAATAATCCTACTATGGTGTGTATTTGTTTTATTTAATCATGTCATAGTGTGGTTATTGATGCAACGCCCCGATGCATTGGTGTGTTATAGATGCACAGGTGCGATGTATTTTAAATATACGCATCGCTCTGCTTTAAAAGTTATCAAAATTTTTATTTTCCAGTAATATAGATTAGAATTTTTCTATACTGAGCATGATGTAGACTCAAGGATTTGGTGA
>JASDQU010310311.1:152762-162851 GCA_032191745.1 Picea mariana
AGTGTGGTTATTGATGCAACGCCCCGATGCATTGGTGTGTTATAGATGCACAGGTGCGATGTATTTTAAATATACGCATCGCTCTGCTTTAAAAGTTATCAAAATTTTTATTTTCCAGTAATATAGATTAGAATTTTTCTATACTGAGCATGATGTAGACTCAAGGATTTGGTGAAATCCCATCTATATTATAAACAAGCAATGATTATAGTTTAGGATTTTGAGAGACAATTATGATCATTGACGATGAGATCAAGTTTGTGATCATTGATGGGGAGATCACGCAGGTTATGATCATTGAAGTTGAGCTCACGCAGTTTATGGTCATTGACCACGAGATCACGCAAGTTATGATCATTGTCGATCATGCAAGATGGTTATGATCATTGACAGTGAGATCACACAAGGTTATAATCATTGACAATCATGACGACGATATGGGAATGGTGATCCAAGTAGTAGTAGGTACCCACGGAGCAAGATTCCCATCGTGGACATCATGGTCATAAGAACTCAAATTGTCATCATAATCACACACAATTGTGAATTAGCAACTAATATAGATTAGAATTTTGCTAGACGACCCGTTAGTTAGGAGTTCACAAAATACTTGAGACTACAACATGCTTCAGATGATTATAGATTAGAATTTTGAGAGACTACCCATACTTTAGACTCAAGTATCTACAGTTGAAATTCCTATAATTTAGACTCAAGTCTTTACAGATGAAATGCAGACATAAAAATTCACAGAAACACCCATCAAACAAATCCTTCTCCCTCTCCCTCACCTCCCAATCTCGTACAACATTGTACAGGTCAACCCTCTACTCTTGTTGTTGTTGTTTCTCTCTCGGATGACGTTTCTGCATGATTAAGAATATGGCTGGTAATTTTTTTAATTTAACCCTTTTACAGTGCGCTAAATAACTAGTCGCATTGGTCCATCATTATTTACATATCGCACCAGAGTATTTTTTCTAAAACCTTACCATGGTGCATCATTGTTTGGGAGAAACCATCAACACCGGTGCAATTATTTAAGTAGTGCACCATCTTATATAAAAAATTTAAAATTTTAAGTAGCGCACCATCTTATATAAAAAATTTAAAAATAACACTACCCCAGTGCGCAATTATTTAGAGAAACTGCGCACCCCGATGCGTCATTATTCCTGTAGCGCATCGGAGTATTTTTTTGTTTGAAATAACCCTACTAGGATGTGTTAGTTTTGTGGGCACCAGTGCATCATTTGTATAAAATTCACGGTACAAAAACATCTGCTAAAACCTCTATTCGCTCGCCTCCGCTATAAACAGATTTTTGGGCTATTTTAATAGGGGCATCCACAAAAACCTCCGCTAGAGGGTCTTTTCCTTGTAGTGAAAAGGAACTGAAAAAGAAACCAGTTATGGCTCAAACTAATGAAAGAACAAAATAATTATAAATTGTAAAAAAACAGAGATTAAATGGAATCAAAATATTTTCATGCAAATCATTGAATATCATCTTGATAAATTTGTTATTAACTTATCCCAATAGTATCATGAAAAACATTCTAAATTTGCTTTCACCCAAAACATTTTAAGGAAAACGACCACTTCTGGATGTTGTGTCTACTTGCTTTACTAAATTGAAGATGTGAAAGTCAATCATTTACTCACAAATAATTAAGTTAGCCATGCTTACATTTCTTCTTCAATGTGAAATATGTGAAGCTTGTTAATGAATAAGAAACGATTTCATAATATTCTATTAGCTTTGTTAATTCTAGGCTTTATGTTTGCAGGATCATTCCCATTATGTTCATGCCTCAAGAGATAAAACAAGTAAAATATAGGTTTATGTTTATGTTCATGTTCAAATTGAATGTTATTTACATACCAAAAGTTGTTGAGATTTTGCGTGAAGGCCATAATGAGGCTATAATAAAGAGAAGCGAGCTTAACATCGAGAAGGGTAGATTTTAGAAGAATTTTGCTTCAATGCTGAGACGGTTTCTTCAACCTCCCATGAACTCTTCTTCAAACAGAATGAAATTGTCTCTAGAGTTGGAATATTTAGCACTATGCATAGGTGCACGTTGTAATATTTAGCATTGTGCATAGGTGAAAAGGTGGTGACAAGGTGGCTAGATGGAAGGATAAAGTTATGGCAAGATGCAAAGACTATGATGAGGTGTCCAGGCTTAGGATAAAATTCTGGAGAGATGCAAAGACTGGTCTAAATCATTGTTAGACCTCCAGAGACCTCCACTACAAACCTCTTATGCAACCACTAAGAAATTTGTTTTCTTTTATTATTTATTAATTATGACAGTTAGTTAAAAACAAATCGCACACTTCAGGGGAATTAAGTCAAATCAGATATCAGTGAACCAATGGGAAATTAGATCAGAGAAATTTCATAATTTGGAAAATCAATTATTTTTTGAAAATAAATCTAATTAATAGAAAATTTAAACTGAGTCTTAAAAAAAGTTTGGATATGTTAAAAATTTAGCATGAATTAATAGAAGGTGAACGTAGTTTGACTACATGACCAAAATATATATTCCTTGATGAGGCAGGGACTAAAAACCCAAGAGAATCCCACGATTTCATGGAGAAAAAACAACAATTGTAAAACATCAAAAGTTTGACTTGTAAAATTTAGACTTCAAAAATATTATAGCCTAAAGCAAGCATGGTGAGAAACACACCCAATGACACTAAAAAAAACATGATGATTAGGATCCACGTCTTCCAAATGAACCCCATGTAAGATAGACATGTCACACGTAGGTAAAAACATGCACTCGATACAAAAACATAAGAGCTCCATAAGAACTAAAAGGACTCAGTCACAAGAAACCGAGTTTTTCATTGTCATTGTGAGGAGAACAGATTAGCAAACCGTGTGCCAAATAGAAGACATGGGTAGGAAAAGATAGACAACCAAAAATAAACATGGAGAGAAGGTGTTGAAAGCATTACTAAAATCCTAAAACTTAAAGAGTCTTCCAGTTACAAGGAGACACACTTCTTATATAATTGATTTTAAACAAAAATCCTAAACTTAAACTTCAAACTTCTCATATAACTATATATGTTTTGGGTAAAAAAAATCCATAAGTCTAAGACTTGAAATAATCTTTCAGATGCAAAGAGATGAACATCTTATATAACTAGTTTTAAATAAAAATACAAAACTTGTGATAGATACAGTGGTTGTTTTTCAAGATGTTGATGTGAAGGCTAAGAAATGCATATAAAGTCCCAACTAACACTAATGTTTATGCATCCCAATATAAAATATCCCAACTAACATTAATGTTTATATGGATATCTTTCATCCCAATATAAAAAATGATCTCTCTCCATAGTTATTAACAATGCATAGAATGTCTTCATAATATGAATAATAAACCTCAAACGAAAATTATAAAAAATTATTAAATTATATGTAGCCTCAAATCGATATATACAACTATCTTTGTGCCTTCTTATGGGAGTAGCCCCACAAGGAAACAATAAGGGATGTACTTGGAAATGCCCCATTTTGAATTTGCACTTAAGTGGGCCCCCCAAATTCCACATCTTCCGCAACCACCATGGATAGTTTTGTACCTTCTCCAAATTGAACATAGATTGATATCCAAGCTTGGTTGTATAAGAACCTCCCATAGGGCTTAAGGCCCAAACAAATTTATCTCCTAGGATTTGTACGGCACTTGCCTTTCCTTAGTCCAAGAAAAATATCTCATGCTGGGAAAATACTGGTAAACTGGTACAAGTGGGGCTTGAACTGAAGCCCATACTCGAGCAACATTCATTGGTAAGGAGAAGATATAACTCGATATATAGTAGTGGTCTTTGTGGTCTTCCCAATAATTTTCCAACTAATTAAACTTGATTAAAATCATAGTTCAACTAACAAAGAGATAAGGGATGATTCGAGTTTAGTAGGGTAATCAATATGCAGGTGGGGACTTACAAATTTTGGCTTCGAGGAAAGGTATAGGTATGGCCATAGAAAAATGAACATGTAAAATCCTGCACCCTCTCTTAAAACCTATCTGAATTTCCGACAATCAATTATGCCAGCGAATCACTCCACCACCAATATTAACTAACATGCAGTAGTTAATATTATGAGTAACACACATCACAAAAAATAAAATAGATTATACACTTATGTGTGTTTTAATATGTTTCTGTAAACGAGGTGATATAGGACAAAGTAGCAGAGCCCGCTGTTAATTATTACTATTGCAATTGGAAACAACTAGTCTTGGAATATGTTTAGCCATCTAATTTCACTAAGATCCGGTTGTCCAATTCCTCTTCTTTCTATTGCACTCATGCCACCTAGAAAAGTAGTGGGGTATCAGGTGGCACATTGACTATCATCGTGGTGATAAACCATATTTTATTGCAATCGATTTTTTCCATTTCCACCACATGTAATAGCATGCATTTATGTATGGTGGACCCTCTCTTCCTATATGGATAGAATAACATCTAGTGAAGATGCATAATATCCGACCTACTTGCAACTCAACTATTTCTTGATCAAACCGTTATTTTCTAAGAGTGGTTTTGAGGTTACTGCAATGCTTTTGAGGTTACAAAGTGCATTGTTGAACTGTACTGAGATTATATTATGTGCCCTAATTGGTTCAACCCTCCATTATTTGGGTACATGTATCCTTCATGAGTTTTAAGAGTCAAAGAATCAAGTGGAGGGATATATGTTGTACAACGTCAGGTTCTTCCTTTCATGGGGGCAATGCCATATTTAAACCTTGGTGGACTTATCACCATTACTTACATAGTTCCCACCTCCATGTATTTCCTAGTTATGTTTGAATTTAATGGAATTTTGATGCAATGTGATGTTTCTTCGTTGTAGGGTTTGGTTAATTTGTTTTTGGATTCAAAACTCCACAATTTCTAGCAAAATTTATTTTGTTTAAGACTTTTTTATATAGTGGATTCATTTATGGAATCTATTGGTTGGAGATAGTAAAGAGAATGCAGTTAGGAGGGTGGGCAGTGGGCAGTTCTATTCCTTCTCCCTATATATATGTTCTATTAGCATTGGTAAGCATACAAGGCATTCTTTCAGCATCTTCTACCATTAATCAAGCATAAGCTTGGATTCACACAACTTCCATAGGAAACACAACACCTTGATTGTATCATTTAGTGGGCTTATCATTCAACGAGAGAATCACTATAGAATCGAGATGGACACTACTAGGATGAACAGACCATGTATGAAGTTGTGGCACTACTTAATTAGCCCTTTAAGTGTTCTCTTCAAGGTGTGGAGAATCCTATCTTGCTTAGTTCTTTCTTGGCCATCTCTCTTTAATCAACTTCTCTAGATCTCTCTTTCAGAATAGCACCTAGAATAGGTTCACTTTAAGCAAGGTCTTGGTCTTACCTTCACATGGCTTAGGGTGGTAAGGTCTTGGTCTTATAAGGGTTAGCAAGGGGATGCCTTTATTTAACTTTGAAAGTGGTGAAATATTTGCGGTTCTGAATATCTGCCATAAAATTTCCTTACACATTGTGACTCTCCATGTTGTTACCTCTAGTTGAAACAAAGATCTTGATTGAGATGTGAGCTTTGTAACTAATGGAATTTCTTCTTCATAAAGTGGTGTTTTTATGGCGAGTGGTGCAACTTCTCCTATATAAGTGACCACCCAAAGTGTTGAGCCATCTCAAAATTCTACTTCTTCTAACAAAAGCACATCAACTACATGGACCCCCTAATGGGGATGCACAAGGATGAAGACAAGAGCATTTCCAATGGAAAATATTTTTGATACTGATTATTTGTTTTCAGTTAGGCTTGTTGCTCATGTTGAAGCTTGTTCTAGTGGTTTTTATTTTCAACCAGAAGTATTAACAATATTGGATCAAATGATATAGTGCATCTTATGATGTTTTTGAACGTTGCAAATCTAGTTTATTTGTAAGTGACTTCTTCATCTTCAAATGTTTATAATTACATTAGAATTCATTGCATGACTAATACATTTACATCAACCTTATGGGGGTTAAAACGCTGTTGCCATGAAGAAAATAAAAGGCATCTACCTATATCAGTACTAGGTGCATTTTCATAAGGATTTTAAAATAAAGACATCGAGATTAGCAAGACTTTTGTTATTCATCTATTAGTGAGAGTTTTGTTTTCTATTTGGTTATTCTAAGTTCTAATGCACAARGTTCCAAACTAAATTGCAAAACAATATTGAAAATGCTTTCTRGTAGAATATCTCTATATATAGAGAGAAAAAGCTTCAACCAACTAGTTATTGGACATTGCAAAGTTCAAGCTCATGTCGTTGGAACACAACGGGAAAATAAAAGGTTGGTTTTCAAACGAGGAAACCAAAGTCAAATTTTGGCCGAGAAAGAAAATTAGTTCATGGAATTATAACAAATAACCTCGAACAAAATTGATGGGAAAGAAAATTTTCACCGTTCCTAAAGAAGGTTGTGTGTTGAGAAGGCGGTGCAGTGCAGTCGAAGAAGGTTGTGTACACAGTGAGCTTTGATAACGAAGCAGAGGCATTGAGCTGCACTGAGCTCTCAGAATGAGTCAGAGACATTGAGCTCAGATATTGAGGCAACAAAGAGGAAGCTTGCAATACTAATCAATATTCAATGCCATGCAGCCACGAGATCGAGAGTTGAAGTGACGGATCCATAATACGATCTAGATCAAAGAAAAAGTATTAATGCAAGCCACCCGGGATCCATAATCTGATCTACATCATAGAAAATGTATTTATGCACGTCGTTGACAATAAGAGGTCAAAGTTAGAATCTAATAGCATTATAGAAAAAATGTTTATTTTTTATTTTTTATTTTTATTTTAATCTAGATAATAATTTCATTTAGATTTGATTATGTTTCATTTTGGAAATAAAAAAAAAGAAGTCAAATCAAAGTATAACTAATAGTTAATCAATGACAACTCATTGCTATAATTCTTACTTTTGACAAAGATTAATAACATTTAAGTATAGTATAATTAATAGTTAATTAATGACAACTCATTAATTAATTTCTACTTTTGACAAGGATTAATAACATTCAAGTATAGAATTACTCGCTCTTTGTATATATCTAAAGTGCCATTGACATTAACTAAGTAAACAAAGAAAAATTCCACAAAATATTTTCAAAATCAAACATAAAAAAATTAAAAATTAAATTAAAATGCCCACTTTCCAATAATAAAAAAATACCTCTTCCATCTCTATGAAATGTTTTTACATTGAATTCTTTTCAACCCTATGTATTTCTAAATTGTTAAGAACATGTATTTCGTCTTAAGAGGTTACAAGTTCAAATCCATAGGAGGTAGAGTATGTATACCTTCGTAGACTTTACCAATCAAATAGTTGGATGGAAAAAATAGATTATTATTATTATTATTATTGTACTTATATTTGAATGTAACATTACAACCTAATATGATTACTCTTAATAAGAATATCATAACTATTAACTATAACAATGGCTTTATCTTTCTACATACATATTTGTTATGTTAGGGTTCCATGGATTACTCTATATCTATTCACAAGGTTTAATAAACCAAAACATCATATTCTTAAATTTAAGTAAAAATAATTAATTAACTTATATATTTTAATTGATGTTTTATACTTATATTTTAATTTAAGCATTGTTTCATCATACTTCAATAAATTAATATTTGTTTTTTCTTTATTTTTTTTATTTTTTATTTAATGATTATATATAACAATCTATTATCAATCATTTGTATTTTACTTTTTAATTTAATAATTAATTTTTTAAATAAAATCCAATTTTAATAAATAAATGTTTATCAATCATTTGTATTTTACTTTTTAGTTTAATGATTAATTTTTTAAATAAAATCTAATTTTAATAAATGAATACTTTTTTATTTTTATTTTTTAAATATGTATAATTTTTACCATTTTAAATATCTATACACAAACCTTACTTATTCTACATACATTTACACTAAAGCTTAACGATATGCTATTTAATCCCCTCTTAATTAAAAATAAATTCTTAATCAATTAAAAATGGATAAGTCCCCGTGGTTTATGCAAAATTTTATAACTACATAACACTCCTCTATATGCAAAATTTTATAGATACATATGCTCTCATTTTTCAACGACTCACGATTCAATTAAGATGAAATGATATTTATTAACGTATATGATTTTTTTTTTAAATTAGAATTGGTAGATTTATATTATAAAAAATTGCAAATAAATTTACATCAAAAAATATATATAAAAGGAGAGTTGTGTAGCAAGCTTTTAGAATATAGTAAGTAAGTTTAGGTCAAAATTATGAGTATAGTATTGTAGAATAATTTTGAGAAATTAACAATTTTGAAATACATAAACCAAAATTGGAACTACTGGAAAGGAAGGACTTCATATTAGAATGTTTTTCTCTAATTCTAAGTCTCTAAACATAGGATCTCTAAACATAGGATGAAGCTTGATTGGATTGTTCAAAGCAGTTTGCAGAGCGAGCTCTGAAATAACTTAGGAAGTTAAAACACAAGGGAATCCCTACCTCTACTTGGCCATGCTACTAAGAATCTTCTTGAGAGTATCCAATTCAGCCTCTAGAGATGAAATATGTTTTGCCTAATTTAACAATATGCTCATGATCAATTCCTCATGTGAACTAAAAGTTGCTCCCCGAGCTTCCAAATATCTTTGTGAATCCTCCAATGCAGAGTCTTGCCACTTAAGGGTCCCACAGATTTCCCTCAACTTGGAATAATGCATGTCCTTATGAAAAAAGAACCAATACCTAAAGGAAATAACAAAGGGCTTTTTGAGAGTAGACAAACCTGTAATACGTATAGGCCTTCCACCTACCCAAATCACATAAAAACCACTTGTATGCAAAGATGTAAAAACCAAACCATCTACCAAGATACTAACCACAAAGATAACCAAGGACCAAAGCAGAGAATCTAGAGGGGATAGGAGAATTAAAGAAGAGAATACCACACCTGATATATCGAGAAATATGAAAAGTGAGAGCCAAAGAAGTCGACTAAAGAACTATGCAAGGATAGACTACAAACCCAAGAGCTCCTAGGTTGTGGAGCGACTAACCACCAAGCCATTGCATGTCGGTAACCATCGTCAAAGTATAAGACACAAATAGAGGGTTCCCAATCAATCCATGACCAAGAAACCAGAGAGGCAGAGAACCACCAAGATTGATGCCAACAGAGCGTAGAGTGCTAGCCATAAATATCCCACATTGTTGCATCTCTCGTTGTTGCAATAAAAGTTTTAGGTGTCATTTCGAGGAGGGTAGCATGTGGGAGATAATGGAGGGTCCGGTCACATCCTCCTGCACTTTAACTGAATCTACAACCACTTCCATACATACAATCCTTTCAATTGATGTGCCAAGTGCAATGATTATTAAGGGATATATTCTAAGGTGACCTCTTGATTAATAACTAAGATCTCATTTTTTCTTGTTGTGGCTTGGGATGCTAGTCTATGAGAGTCAATAATATTGCTTCACAAAAGATGAAAAAATGAATATGAGAGAAAAAGGAGGTGAGATGCCTAATCTGACTTAGTTCTAAAACCAACTTAACATCCAATAAAGTAGATTCTTTAATCAAATACCTGATAATTATTAAATTTCTTATGCTATGTGCTTTAACGATTTTCAATCCTTAGAATAGTCCATAGAATTTAGTGAAATTATTGGAAAAGAGATATAAACTCCAAAAATAAATACTAACACATTTTCCTTTAGAATTATAAATAACCCCGCCACTTGACACGCCACCCCTATTAACATATATATGAATGCTAATATTCCCACACTTAACTCTCTTTAAATGTGAAGTTAAGACTATTATATATCTTTTATAAAATATATATTTTTAAAGATTTAAAATGACATTAAGTTTATATTAACTACTTGTAAACGTCGTTTTATAATTAAACGTGATACAAGTTCAATGTGATTCACTGTTTTCAAAATTAGATTGAATTTCATAAATTTAGAAAAAAAATTGATAATGTTTT
>JASDQU010310312.1:19575-63230 GCA_032191745.1 Picea mariana
AAAAGGTCCCAAAGACCAAAAATAAGGATGAAGTATTATTGAGTGCCACATGTTCAGGGGGAGCAACCCCAAAAAAGAGAGTTACATTTTTCCATTAAACTCAAGGGGAGAAACCCTAACCTTTTTCATTGATTTAAAATGGGGGAGAGAAATTGGGATCATGATGATAGGGGGAGCATGAGTGGTGCCATCAATGACAAAGGGGGACATTGTTGGAAGATTGGTTGTTGTCATTGATGTCAACCCTAGTATTGGGTTTTTGACCGTAAGATTGATAAAGGTATTTTGACATGAAGGACAATGTAAATGCATATACAACACCCATGAATGGATAGTATACATTATGTTATTTCCAGTGGTATGTGGCATGTCATGTGGATCCTTACGGTTGAGGAGAAATGAATTTTTGAAGATCACAAAGTGAATTGAAGAAGGAAGTGCATGTAGGCCCTGAAAATAATTAAAGAAAATAATTACAAAATAAGAAAGTGTCAGGTCGGCCCTAATATTAAAAGGAAGTGACATAAATGGTATAAATAAACATCATTATACATTCGTTTGATACAAGTCAAATATCGAAGGTAATAAGAAGAAAACAAGGCCGGATTTCAAGGGAGGATGAAGTCTTTTGGTGATGTGTTCTAAGGTATGTTATTTTCAAGTCATCTTACCATTTTTGCTATAACTTTTTTTTCTAGAAAGATTCTGATGGTGAAATCGCTATGGTATTGAGTATAAATATCAAGGTACCTCTGGTAAAACGTTCAGCTATTGATTCACTATAATTATGGAGATACAGTCTATGGAAAATAGGGTTTGTGACCAGTCCTGAAGCTAGTCAATAAACAGGTGTTCTGGGTAAAATAGTCATAACATTTTCATAAAAAATCCAAATGTAGTGGGACCACTTCCATTGGAAAGAGTACAGATTGTAGTTTCTTGTGTAAAATTTTCAGAATTCGATGTTAAATATGGAGCGCGGGGCATGTTGTACAAGCTGGGTATTCTGAACAGACCAAAGTCTACCATTATTTCTATAACCTCTTTTTGGGGAGGATTCAAGGTGTGAAAATTGAAGCAATTTTAGAGAATACATTGAGTAATATTATCTATAGGATCAGAGTACTCCAAGAATTGAGGAATTTCAGAAATTGAGGAAGTCTCAGGAAACATTATCAGGTTCTATGTGATGATTGGTTGATGGTCATGATTTAATGTAAATTTTTATTATCTCTCATATATTCTGGGGTGGAAGGAAGGGGAAAGGATGGAGAGTTAAAATATATCTTGATATTGGAGGATTGTATCTCCCTCTTGGAGGTTTATCCCTCCCTCTACATTTGGAAGTTGTAGCTACCTTTGGAAGGCATTACTTCCCTTGAACAATAAACTATTGATTGTTTCTCATATATTGTGCATGGTGTATTATGGTGTATTGGTGTAACTCTTATACTATTATTTATTGCTCATTGGATATAGTTGAATGGTTTAAGTATAAGTTGAAAAAGGTTTTAAATTGTACTTGTTATTGATTCACCCCCCTCTTAGTATCAACAATTTCTTTAGCATTGTCACTTGTCATTGCATGAAGAGAACATCTCTCTATTAGGGAACTCAAGAGCCCTCCCAAGGAGGAAGAGGGGATTCATAAGTCCCTGCCTTTCTCTACGGTGTTTATCCTATCAATATATTGATCTATTAGTAGCTATATATTGGTCATTTTTTTCTTTTCATGGTTCTAGTTCTTGCAAGCTTCTCTAACATTTATTTCTTAGTTGTTTTTAGTTTTTATTTCCTTGTTTCATGTTTATTTGGTTATTTAATCAACTCACAAACCTTTGTCTTGTTTAGATGAATTAACTAAGCATCCAAGTGTTTTATTTTTTTCACCCATGTGAAAAAACCAACACAACTAATTGAAGACCATACTAGGGATAGGTATCAAATTCCTCCCTATTTAACTATTGAGATCACTTCTTTCTAATTGTTTTGATATGCAGGTACCAAAACCGACCTACTCCAACCTTCTAAAGTCAAAATTCAGAGCCAGGGTGACAAAATTTCACTTGGAAATTCATTTCCCAACGCATGACATGAAGTCCACGTCTTTCAATCCACACAGACGTGAACTCTGGGCATTGTGTGTTCCATAGTATTCATTACTCTGTGAATTATGTGCTCTTTGTGCACCTATCATAACTACAACCCACGCATAAGTTCTTTTTTGGAAAATTGTAATGGTTTTTATGAATGGTTTGAGGGCCCATTGGCTTCATATTTTAATTTCCTACACTTTGTAAAGAAATCACACTTCACTTAGAGTCGTTTATCACAAGGAAGGTTAGCTAACATAAGCACTTAGGCATAAAAAGAATCATAATTCTTCTCTTTGCTTCATTGCCACATGGATGGTTCATTTGGCATGTAAAATTTTGAGTTGAAGTTATTTCTTTTTCAAACACAATCAATTAATTTGGGACTAGAAATCAATTTTTGACCCTCAAGTATGCTCTTCCCCTGCACCCTAGTGTGATATAGGCAATAAGAAAAGGTGGTTGAAAGGAAATTTCTTCTCCCTTAACAAATCATTAGGAGAGGACAAAACACCCCTAGGGTACCTCGTAGTTTTTGAAAACATCTTAAAGCTTTGTAACGTCCCATACATGCCCACATGTTTGCAATACTAGGATAAGTTTCTAAATGCTTTCTTAATTTAAACAACACTCTAGGAAAGTTTAAAAGATCAAGTAATGGACCCACACATGCCCACATGTCTACAATTCTAGGCTAGTTTTCAAAAGATTTCTTAGTATAGACAACATTCTAGGGAGTTTAAAGGATCAAGTAAGGACCCATATGTCCACATTGCTAGTTATCTAGGGATTTAAAGATTCCACAAGGTTGTACTAAAGACACATAGTAAGATAGGTAAGAAGATTTGTAAGGACCACATGAAGTCCACATGACACAATCTTACACTTAACTTATTAAAACTCTTTTCCACACTTTTCACTTTCCTACACACAAATCCACTCCTCACACACATAGTTTCTATCAGAATAGTGGTGGTCAAAGTAAGATTTTTTTTTAAGCACCCACAAGTACTTCAAAGGAATTTTGAAAGATCTGAATACTTCTTTGGAAATTATCCACAACCATTTAATTAAAATGAGATTGGTACATGACCCCAATATCTCATCCCACCACATCTAAATTTTTTCTAAAAACACACTAAATTTTCCTCCACAAGAGGTGCCAATAGTAAATTTTTAGTCTAGGTAGGATCTCAGGGGTAGGCATCCAAATAACCCCCCGTTATTCGGTTCTCACATTTTGAAGCAATAGAAGTTGAGAATAGGGATACTTCAAAATCCTCCAAGTCAAGTGTTCCTATACATAAGGTAGGGAAATACCCATGAAGGGTCGAAGGCCAAGGTCCGATTGTTCTACACATCCCTCCTTGAGTCACTCAACTATTGTGAGGGCATCCAACATGTGATCCATTTCTAAGGTCAAAAATCTAAATGTTGCACTTTGACCGAGGTACTTAGTGGCCAAACTTAGGATATCTACACAGGTGGCGATTTTGGGCTGCAATCGTACCTTGGTCGAATTTTCAGTGGCTATTGGGAAATATTGCCAGCTCTTTCAAGATATATACCCTCTATTGTTCATTATAATTGACTACTTCAACCTTTAGTAGTTCCTCTTCTGGTGAATTTAGAACCCACTTTAGAGTGTTATTGGAAGGAACAATGCTCAATCGAGAGGAAGGACGATACGTTTTTAGGACACGAGCTTTTATTTTTTTTATTGTTCCCCCACACAGACAAAATCCCCCTATCCACATGCTTGTTTTACAATTAATTTATGTATGATGTTCATTTGATTACATGCAATGTTGAATTATATTATTTTTTGAAGGTAAAAATTATAAAATAACGTGTTTATTTATTTCTCTTGTCACCATTTTCCAACATTCACTTTACTACTCGGAACCATAGGGGACCCACAAAATCCTTGTCATTCTAGATGCTTGCAGAATCTCCCTCCTATTCTAGGAGGAGTCCCTAGTCTTGCCAAATCATTGGCTCAACCATATCACACCCTTGTGAGTGATACTATTTTGGGATCAAGTTTACTTGGTTCCATTTTTTTTGGGTCACATACCCAAGGCAATCCATCTGTTGGTTCTCCTTCACAAGGGGGCAGGAGTCAAAATTATTCTCAAGGAAGAAGTACACACCCACTAAATCCCTCTCAAGGGACAACTCCATTACCACACACACGATGGATGGAACTAATCCTTCGCCAAATCCCCATTTTCCATACTTGGCATACCTCAACATTCCTAATTTAACCAAACTCACGAATGATCCCATTTTACATGATGCCACTTGGCCCAATATGCCTACCAAGTTGCCTTCAAACATTTTGAAGTTTGAAGGAAAACCAAGGGAAGACCCCAGAAACCATGTTATGACCTTCCACGTATGGTGATATTCAAACAACATCATGGATGATTCCATCCACTTAAGGTTATTTCAAAAAACTCTCATGGGTTCATCAGCCAAATGGTATATGGATGAAGAATCAGGGTCCCATGTGACCTTTGAATCATTGGCCAAGGGGTTTTTGTCATTCTTCYAATTACCAATTCAACATGGCAGTGGTTTAGAACTTATCTTTCAATTCAAACATACTACTTATATCCATATCACTGACCACATTCATGAATGGAGTCGACGACGTAGTTTATGTAAAGAAAAAACCATGAAAGAACAACGTCTCGATTGGTTTTTGAAATCACTAGTCCCTGTAGTTGACAAGGATGTCACATCTACTTTTCCTCAATAAGAAGAGGAGGACATCATAAAGGCCCAACAATTTGACCTCATATATTCTCAATCAGGTTACTTGTACACAATATTTCCTGATGCACCCCGACCCCTACCATTTTGCTAGGAAAAACCTAGGGTGTCTCATTCTGTGGATGGGTTGATTTGTTCTATGACAGACATCAACCCTTACAGCCACCCCTCACCTACTGATGGTGAAAACCAATATATTCAACCATATGGAGGGATGTCTTATTACCTCCTACAACTCACCGAAAATCATATCATGTTGTTCCCTCTTAGTCGTTGGGGTGACCCCCACCGGTACCCATGATGCATGTGGTCTCTCAACCAAGTACAAGTTCACCCCCATCCCCTGCACATAAACCCAATAGTGGTGGAAATACTTCAACTTCCTACACACCATATGGATCGTCTCCACAAAACAATCCATATTTTCAATTTCCTATTCCTTCCCAAGCAGTTGCTACACCATAAGGAAAACCACATGTCAGGGTTAATTTTGTTAATCCTTCTCCCATTCAACAGGTTCATTATTTTGAACAATTGAATACGTAAAAACCATCCCATCATATGAAAAATGACAAGAATAAAGGAAAAAACTGAAACAATAACAACCCAAGACCATGAGGAAATAACCCCCAACAAAACCAACCCGCTGGGGGAAACCAAAATCAAGGCAACAGAAACCTCCAAGGGAGAAACAATAACAATAAACCATGATAAGGGAAGAAAACAAACCTCATAAATAACTTCCCTTGTTCTCTATGTGGCTATTATGAACATTATACTCACCACTACCCCCAAATTGTCGATTTCAAATGGATGAAAGAATCCATGAACCGTCAATTCCCTCTGGCATTGCCTTCCCCTCAGCAGGGCCCACAACATTATTTGCAACCACCACCTATGGATGTTTTGCAAAACCCTATTCCACAACAATGTGTTATGAATACCCAACAAGAGATAAAATCTACCCCAACACAAATGGGGCAGTATCAAAATCCAGGTCCCTATCAACCCGAAAATTCGACCGATTGCAATATCCTCCTTACCAGTGAGGAAGAGATTCTTCTGCAAACTCATGGTTTTCAATACATATTCCCTCTTGATTCTACTCCAACCACCTAGGGAAAAACTCTTGATACAACTAGACAACCATTGATGATTCCACACCCTAACACTGAACCAAATCCATGTATACCTCACATACCTTTATGATGGAATGTACATAATCCTTATGCTAGGGCCACCCATAACTACAGTTTGGTCGATGATTTAGCACAATCCCTTGTGATCTGTGTGGTGAGTGTGGACATTATACTCACCACTACCCCAAATTGTCAATTTCAAATGGATGAAAGAATCCATGAACACTCAATTCCCTCCGGCACCGCCTGCCCCTCAGTAGGCCACACAGCATTATTTGCAACCACCACCTCCAACTGTTTTTCAAAACCCTATTCCACAAAAAGGTGTGATGAATACCCAACAAGAGATAAAATCTACCCCACCACATATGGGGTATTATCAAAATCCATGTCCCAATCAACCCAAAAATCTAGTCAATCGCAATATCCTCCTTACCAGCAAGGAAGAGATTCTTTTGCAAACTCACGGTTGCCAATAAAGATTATCTCTTTATTCTACTCCAACCACCTTAGGAACTACTCCCAATACAACCAGACAACCATTGATGATTCCAAGCCCTAACAGTGAACCTAATCCATGTATACATCGCATACCTTTATGATGGAATGTACATAACCCTCATGCTAGGGCCGCCCATAACTACAGTTTGGTCAATGATTTATCACAATACCCTACAACCATATCTATATTGGAATTCTTCCAAAAATGTCCCTCATAGCACAAATCCATTCTTTCCACTTTTGGGGCAGTTGACCCAGTTGATACGTGACTCGTCACCTTTGATCTAGATAATGGGGAACCACTCCTCCGCACCCTATTAGATTTTTAGATACTAGTTAAGATCTAGAACATTATAGTTCATCGGTGTATAATATATGAAGATGCATCCACATGCATCGTGTACAAAGTTTTATGGAAGAAACTTGGCTCACTTGAGTTAGTACCATCATCCATTACCCTAAGAGCTTATGACGGTTTACCATCATCCCCTGAAAGGATCTTCCAAAATGTCCTCGTAGAAATTGTGGTAAAAACCATTCTGGTTGACATTGAGGTTATCGACACCCCACTTGATTACAATATTTTGTTTGGTCGTAGATGCATGTATTCTATGAAGGTTGTATCCTCTTATTTGTTTAGTACGGATATGTTCCCCCATAACGGAAAAATCGTCACCATCGACCAACTTACACATTACGAGCCTAATCATTCCACCAACATCGATAACATACTCCCCCTTGTCCACACTAGGTCAAATTACTTTTCAATCATCGACATGGGTCTTGGAATATTCAAGGAACCATATTTGTTAGGGACTTATCATGGAGCACCACCTCTCCTATATCCATCCATTTCGGCACAAGTGTGTCTAGTTTCCTCTAATGAAACTGATATCAGAGACAATACTCCTCTCATTGAGGTGCCTCCCCACATCAAAGTTCCACCAGTCAGAAAACTAATACCTCATGAATTACCTGAAACCCCCATCGAACCAATTGTCTAGGATTCCCCCCCCCCNAGTCCCCCAAGCCATTACTCAAATCGCCTTCTTCTACCCCCACCTAGAGTCCAAGAATTCCAGGTAGATGCTACTCTCATGCTTCCCAACATGGTTCTTTCCATCCTGTTATGGTATCCCCAACCACCATCCATGGTTCCTATACCATCTCTTCCTCCTCAAACAGAGGGATTCCCGATGCAGATACCATTACAAGCTCCTACCACACCACCCTCACACCCAAATAGAGGAAACACCACCACCACTAGGGGTAGACAAAGGAAGAACAAGCCCATAGCTCTGCTACCTCCCTGAGATCAACCTCCTTGCGCCTTATGTGAAAGAGAAGGACACCCCACCAACATATTTCCTACTCTTCCCGATTTATGCAATCTTATCGAGCTCCCCAAAAAAACCCCATTCCTTACCACTCCACCAAGTACTTTTGTTATTACTATGGAGTCCTCAACCACACGCAAGAAAGGGTTACGGACCAATTTATCTTCTAACATCTTCTCAAAGTATGACCATCACACTCATCATTTCCTATATCTACTTAAATTCTGCCAAACATTAGCCCCAGTATGCTACAACTCCCTACTTGAGCCCCCATAGGCCCTGCCTACTACTGCTTACATCATTGACATTCATTATGTCTCTTCGTTAGGCTCCACACGAATGAGATACCATCCCTAGGATCATGACATTTGGTTTATGAAAAGTGAGCCTTCACACCATCGAGAAAATATCCCTTATACGTCCTCATTAGCCAAGGACAATAACACTTACCCATTAACGATACCCCCTTCCATCTTCTAGGATCCCCTATCTTCTCTCATTTTCCACTATGATGAATATATCTTGGAGGAATTGACCACCCCCGATTTCCCATGAAATGCACTCCATCATCAATCACTTTTCCTCTCACAAGAGGCCTTTCATGCTCCTACCCAAGCCTCTCTGTGCACAATCAAAACCAAGGATTTCATTCCTTTAGGGCATATTCACTGGTTCAAAAACCATATCCCTGCCCCTGATTATTTTGAAGAAGGAAACATGGGCAACATCTCCCCCATCGTCAAAATTGACATTTTGATTAAACCAACCATGATATTAAAGATCACCATTGGTGTTGCATGCTCCCTTGAAGAAATCATTGCTTACAAAGCTCTCTTTCAGGAATACTGGGATATTTTTTCCTGTCATATACGAAGATGCCCAACCTCGATCCTTCTATAGTCGAACATTGAATTGACACCTGGTCGAATATCATCCCTGTTCTTAAAAATCAATGCCCCCTCCACCCATCCAAATATGTGGATATCAAAGCTGAAATTGACAAGTTATGCATAGTCGGTTTCATTTACCCCATTGTGTACACTTCGTGGGTCTCCAACCCCATGCCTGTTAATAAAAAACATGGAACTATTTGTGTCGACATAGACATTCGTGATCTCAAACATGCTTGTCCAAAAGAAAACTTCCCAACCCCTTTCATCGACCAAATAATCAATGATTTTGTCTTCCATGAGGTACTTTCGTTTATGGATGAGTTCTCTGGCTATAATCAAATTCGAATCCACCTAGAAGATCAGTACAAAACTTCTTTTACATCCATTTGGGGTACCTTTTCTTATCGCATCATGCCTTTTGGACTCAAAAACATCGGTTGTACATTTCAACAGGCCATGGCCTATGTTTTTCATGATCTGGATCACATCATCCTTGCTCATTTGGATGACCTCACTACTTGATCCAAAAAGAAAACCCAACATTTAGATGACTTACACATCATTTTCTAGCAATGTTGCCAGTATAATATCCGCTTGAACCCCCTCAAGTGCATATTTTTTGTCACAGTCGGATGCCTCCTTGGGTTCATTCTCTTCCAACACGACATCATGGTGGACCCCTTCAAGGTCCAAGCTATTACAAAAATTCCACCACATATTAATTTACGTCAACTACAGAGCTTATAAGGCAAAGCCAACTTTGTATGTCGCTTTGTCCCAGACTATGCTACTTGTGAACATGGTTTTTTCTGCCTACTATGACATGATATCCTATTTTGATGGGACAAACATGCTCAAAAAACATTTGATGATTTAAAATCCACCCTATCCAATTCCCCTTTGATTAGTCCTCTAAACTATGATCGTGATTACATCCTGTACTTATCATCCTCAACTATCTCAGTTCTAGGAGTCCTCATCCAATTAGGGGATGATGGGTGTGAACTTGTGATTTACTAGATTAGTAAAAACCTTTCATGGACATCCTTGAAATATAATCATGATGAGAAACTGACTTTAGCAGTCGTCCTCGCAGTCCAAAAACTGCGACATTACATTTTTCCTTGAACTACCAAGGTCGTAATAGATTGCAACCCTACGTAGTACTTTTTTAGTCATCGATAATTTAATTGCAAATTGGCCTGATGGGTCATTACCCTCCAGGAATACGATCTATAGTTCTCTACTCCGAAAGAAATAAATTTCCTATCCTAGTCGAACTCATTACGGATTTTCCCTTGGATGCCAAAGCTTCCCCCATCAATGAGGATTTCCCCGATGAATACCTCTTCGTCATCCCCTCTGATGACTCCTGGTATGGTGACCTCCTCGTCTACCTTTGTACACATAAGTTTGGGTCTCATCTCTCTATAGATGATCGTTGACAAGTTCTCAACCATGCCCCTCGATACCTCCTCATCCGAGACATTCTCTATTGACATGAGGTTGATACCATCCTTCAACAATGTCTTACCATCAACGAAGCCAGCATAGTCTTTAATTATTTCCACAACAACGCTTGTGTTGGCCACCTCTCAGGTATGTCTACCACCCAAAAAATCATTCGAACAGGGTGCTTTTGTCCCACTTTGTTTCATGATTTCATCCACGTTGTCAAGCGATGCGAAAAATGCTAGCTTTATGCAAACAAAGCATGAGCTCCACCATATCTTCTACACCCAGTTGTCACAACCAACTCCATATGTAAATGGGGCATAGACTTCATGAATTTCCATCCTCCATCTAGTAATGGATGCAAGTACATTTTCATGGAAGTGGATTATTTTACCAAATGGGTTGAATCCATGCCCGCATTAAACAACACTACTGACACAATAGCACAATGTTTCTTCAACCATGTCATTACCCAGTTCAGAGTCCCACAACAATTAGTTTTAGATCATGGTAAACATTTTGAGAATGAGATCTTTGCAAAACTCTCCTCAAAATTAGGCTTCACCCATGGTTTTTCCTCCCCATACTACCCTCAGTTCAATGGGTAGGTCGAGGTTGTCAATAAAGTCATCGAAACCATGCTACAATGTACCATCAACAAACATAATACCAACTGGCATCATATGTTGTTTTCCTCCTCAGGGGATTATCACACAAAAGTCCAAACTACCACTGGTTTTACAATGTTCTACCTCATCCATGGGATTGAAGCCACCCTCCCTATCGAGTGAAAAATACCCACCTTACGCACTACCATAGATCTCTTACCTGACACTGCTCCAATGGAGCAACTCCTACTGACCTTACAGTCACTTGATGAAGACTGTTTATCTTCATTACAACATAATGAGGTAGCTAAAAGATGGTCTGAAGCCACCTTTGACTGCCATGTCAACCTTCTCTCATTCAATGAAGGTGATATCGTGTTAGCCTATTATATTGCCCATGACACTCTAGGCCATGGGAAATTCGAGTCATTATGGCATGGCCCCTTCATCATCCAACATTGCCTCACTAAAGTCGCCTACATATTAGCATCTATAGAAGGATACCCTCTTAAATAACTTGTCAATGGGTTGTACTTAAAGATGTTTTACTCCTAAGCATATCCCCCTACCTTAGGTTTCTCTTTGTACAAATTTGTAGATTTTTTAGTCTTCTTTGCTGCCACCACTCCTAGTGTTTGATCTCTCACCCATGTTATTGACATATGCATCATCCATCAACCTATCACATCAGTTATGCTGACAATGCCAGGTGTTGGACCCGGAATCTCGCTTTGGCCACTTGGTATATCTATACCCCCTCACATATCCTACTCCACTCTAGTGGCATATGTTTAGTCCTGACCAAGAACAACCAAGCTGAATATGACGCTATCATTGGTCTCCTTGTTGAGTCTAGTCACCACCTATTCATCACCTTAGCATTCTATTATATTCTAAGCTTGTTGTCCTACAACTCAACAACATGTATCATGTTCATGATCCTTGCCTCTTTCGCAAATATATGCAAGTTAGACTCCTATCTCACAACTTTGATTCCATCACATTTACACATATTCCAAGAGACCTCAATCAAGTAACATATCACATGGCTAACCTAGTATTAGATTGGAATTCGTCACATTAAACAACATCATATACACATCATCATACATTTGTCAACACATAAAATATACATCATACCTCATAAAACACAAAACATAAAGACATACATGATCAATGTATCCATCATATATATATCAAGGTCATAAATGTTTTACAAAAATAAATATACAAATGCATGTAGGCTCATGAGTCCCCTCATCCCTATGAGTACAAAATGTGTATCAAATACCCTATACAAAAATCAGGCTCCCAAACCCGTACATACAAAAATCAGCACTCAAGGTGCCCCAGAGCTCCCCCCCCAGGTCCTATGTTAGTCAGAGGTGCCCCATTTGCTGGGCACCCTCCATCTCCAAGAGGCAGTCGACTAGTCATTTCTGCCCCCACCACTATTGCTCTACGAATCAATGTCCTCCACTCTCTTGGTACCCCCACACACTGGTTCAAGACCTCCTTGTCCTAGATGTGGGCCCATATTCCCTCAGGAACACCTTGAAGGACCCGCTCGAACTGTTGACATAGATCCTCTAGCATGGCCCTGACGTCTCCCTATAGATCTCTAGTCGGTCCTTCACCGATGAAATCTCGTTGATGCCTCTACTAGCCCTCGACTCTACAGGATCCAGTCAATATGGCTCCCATCAAGTCAGCTCCCCAATAACCTCTACCTCTCATCCTCGGGGTCCAACATCTACAAAAAAACACCAGATATAATTTCAGCATCCATATATATGTCTAATAAATTTTATCTACCAAAATCACAAAAACAGATACAACACATACCTCTCTACTCCCAGTCCTCCCCAGGAGGTAGAACCATGTGTGGATCCTGTCGGAAGTCCATACCTTCATATGGATATCTCAGAATCACCTATGACATCTAGTGCCACAATCGAGCCACCATGGAAGTGAAGTAATGGACACCTTCCCCTCATCCATGCCGGTCTAATACATGTGCCCACTACATCAATCCTGGCTCTCGTCACCCTGTTGGCCCTAAAAGAATCCGCAAATGCCATAGAGGCACGCTATCCAAAAACTAGGCCACTAACAAAGACCCAAATGCAAAGTCACTGGAGTCAGTATAATGACACTGGTTAATCTGGGACATCATCTTGGTGTGCATCATCACACCCCATGAAAAAAGGTCCCCATCTAGAACCTCCTATATCACTCTCAGCTGACCACCAGTGATCCGTTGAGTACCCAAGGATTCTTATATCCTCACCACCATGGTCATGATGCACTCAATCAATAAGTCATCAATGGCCTCAATATGGATGATCGAACCCAACATTGGGTTCATCCCATAACAGTGTTGATCTGCCCCGATCTCCACCCGATCCTCCCCTGACATATGGGGATGGACGGCTAGTTCCCTCCTACGAAATTGGTGCCCCGTCAAAAGTTACACATCCTCTATTGTAGAGAATGTCAATTACTCCTCCCTCACAATGAAGCATTGCATATCAATGCTCCACATCCTAATAAGAAATTGGAGCAGGTATTCTTAGGACCGTATAAGGGGGAAGTTGAAAAAATTGAGCAACTTGTAGGCTTCCAAGTGTGTACATATGCCCGTTTCCACCCTCGCATCCTCTTTTAACTAGTCCTAGTCCCACTCTTCCGGGTGGATCGACATCATTCTCTAGAATCTGTATATCACATGTATCCACCCATAAACATTTGATCAACCACATCATCCATCAAAAAAAAATATATATCCAACAAAATACACCACTAAGTCTACACGCAATGCGTGAGTTTTCCCCATACACTTGTGCATCAATGCATGATTGTTTTTCAAATAACTGCACACTTATGTGAAAATATCTCTCTCACAGTCATGCAGATATGTGCAATTGTCACTCATACAGAAACGCATCCTATGCATGCCTGTCTGGCCAACCCACATGTCCACATGTGTGGTTGTCTCAAGGACAACTGCACATTATGCGTGCATTTCCTCACCACAGCCACACACTCGTCAGTGCATGAATGCCAAGGAAAAACCTGCACATAATGTGCAGGAAATCGAGTTTTACCCGTGCACACGTGCATGGTTATTCCCCCTTTTCCCATGCACTTTTAGGCCCCTACCCTTCAAAACCCCTTGTATGGCCCTTTGTACATCCTTTACCCACAATCTATCAATTTCACATTGTGCAGGATGATAGGGTCACTAAACTTTCTATCGTCGCTCCTGGATCGATAGCCCCACGTTCTCGTAGTCTCAAAATATCCTCATAGCTCTCTCGTGAGCTCAATAATAGTGACAGGTACAAATGAGGTGGAATTGTGGGCCCACCATCAATATATACCCCCCTTTTCCCAAATTCCACACTATGTAACAAGAGCCTAGAACCTCTATTTTTTGATTTGTTCTCAGTGAAGATATCCTCATCCCTCCATATACACATTCACATTCCACATGTTATCATCTACACTTGGCCCCAGAGGAGCATTTTTTTCATGCCACATTTAGGTACGCATGCTCACTTTCAGATTTATCAAATAGTTGTTATATGTTCTTTATCATCAGATATTATTCATGTTGGGTATTTGGTTTTCATGTGTGCAGGTACTTGTTCAACAAGATTTACAACCCATTCAGGTATATGCTTGACACTGGCATGTAATTATTCCCTCTATAAACCAATTGCATATCCCAATCACACCCTCTAACATTTGCCTTTAGGATCCCTACATTAAACTCTGCAATATTTCTTCCTCTTCCACCATTTGATACTGTCATCTGATAGCACTCTCCCCTACATGAGTTGTCCCAATTCATAGTTCCCCTCATCAACTCAAAACTCATGTTTATTTCACCCCCTAGGATTGGGAGTCTCGATAGTATTTTTCACTTTCGAGACTGAACCCTATACTTATTTTCATCATATTGCTAAGCTTCCCAATGGACTCCCGAATCATATCATCCTACACTTGGTTCTATTCACTATGTCCCCATAATTCCATTAGCCCTCCATCTCATCCACCATCAGTTTTCCCATTTTCATAGTTTGTTCCATTCACTTACCTAATACAAAAACCCACCCACCACTAGTTATATTTCACAAACGTGTGCTCTAAATAGGCCAAGCCATCTTTCACTGGGGCACCTATTTTTGTATCTGTATACTCAACCCCAATTATTCTTTATTTCTTTGGTAATTATATAACGCCCTTGTTTCTAGCATACACATATCTTTTTAGTCGTGATCCTCATCGACCTTATTTTACTCGACAAATCAACCCATGTCTCCCTTTGTTGGGGCATCCACCCTTTTTTCATACATACATTGTTAACAAACCCCAATTATCCCAAGTCCATGTACCCATAGTCTCTGATTTTTCCCACTTTGTTAGCCTCTAACACAATTTAACCCCATATCTAGTCGTCCCCCTAACACTAGATTCAATTTTACAGTTGTTTCCAGTCATCCTTCAAATACCCCAACCAAGGGAAGTATTAAGTCCCATAGAATCTTGATTTCATCCATGATTCCTCATCAGTACCTGATATCATCTATTACTCAGTGGATTTCAAGAATCCCTTTGATTATTGGTGTCGTGTTTCCCTTTCTATTGACATCATCATAGTTTCCAGAAGGGAAATAGTATCTTGACTCTCATTACCTTTTCAATGAGGAGTCTCAAACGACACAAAGAGAATCATCATTTATTTCTAATTCTATTGACCCCCATAACATTTGACTTCAACAAGCTTTCATGTTACAATGGGTCTTACTATGTGACCATTGCAGTTTTCATACCAGCCAAAGACCTATGAATTTGTTAGGCCATCAATGCCTACGAGTCATCAACACTTCTTATAGTCATCCTTTACTCACTTCAGAGCCCGTTCACCATTCAGAATTGTCATCTTCCATTATCAATTTCCCCTGAGGGCACTGTGGTTATCTACATCATCATACCTCTTCAGTTACAGTTAGACATTTTGGTTTCATGACATGAGCATGGGGCATGCCCGCCTCGTTTGTACACAGATTTTATTTTTTCCTAGAGAAAGGTTTGGGTCCCATAATTTTCCCTCTCCCTCTGATGGATCACTCTTTTTGTTCCTCTCCTGACTCTTCCTTATAATGGTAGTCTCAGCAAAAGATACATTGATGTATTTTGTCTATACGTATGCTCCTAACCTCACACATCACGGGTCATCTATTATCACTGAAAAATCAGGTGCAACATTGCACACAATGGTTCAAGAAAGACATCAATGCCAACAGAATTTAGTACACCCACAACACCAAAACCCATCAAAAGGAAAAAAAAATGTACACTTGGTCCAAAAATTGAAGTGCACAAATTTAGCAAAGGGAGCATGTGCAGAGTGTGCAGAATGCATAGGCTAACACATCTCTCAACGTGCATCGTGTGCAACATGCACAACTTTCTACGAGAAAATCCACCCAATCCTCATGAACGATGCATTTATGTATTTGGTCGGCCTCTCAACCACTTCTAGTTCGACCCGCAATGCGTTTTGACACTCAGATGTGAGAGAAATCTAGCTTGGAGGCTGGCCAAAGGTTATGAACTGGCCTAAAATTCCCCTTGTTCACACTATGAACCAGTTGTATATTTCCATGAATGGACACTATAAATATGTTCCATGGGTGTGCTAGAAAAATAATAACTTCAAGGTATTGTTATGCTGGAAGAATTCTTCTTTGAGAATCCTCTTTTCTCTTTGAATCATTCAAGCACTATATAAAGGACCATTCCACTCACCTCTTGAGGGAATTGCCATTGTATTTCTTCATCATTGTCACTTGCCATTGCATGAAGAGAAGAGATATCTATTAGGGGACTCAAGATCCCTCCCAAGGAGGAAGAGGGGATTAATAAGTCCTTGCATTTCTCTATGGTGTCTAACCTATCAATATATTGATCCATTGATAGCTATATATTGGTCATTTTTTGTTTTTCATGGTTCTAGTTCTTGCAAGCTTCTCTAACATTTATTTCTTAGTTGTTTTTAGTTTTTATTTCCTTGTTTCATGTGTATTTGGTTATTTAATCAAATCACAAACCTATGTCTTGTTTAGCTGACTTGACTAAGCATGCAAGTGTTGTGTTTTTTATCACCCATGTGACAAAACCAACACAACAATGGGGACTTGCAAATATGATAAAGGGATTGGAAAGACGAAGGATAAAGGGGTTTGGGAAAAATAACATGTAAATTTTTCGACAACATAGGTATTCCAACAGAGGACAAACACCTTCAGTAAACACTCACACAACCAGATCAAAGATAAACACGCTAATTTTTTGACGTGATAAAACCCCTACGGGGAAACATCCATAGCCCCAACAAACATGACCACTTGGAGCAGTTTATTAATGCAAAAGAAAAATATTACAGAGAGATTTTACAAGAGAGTTTCTCACAATATATCATTGGAAAATGACCCTCCATGCTATTTAAATAGAGATCATGGACCAATCAGGTGTTAATCCATGGATCAATGGTTATTAATATCGAGGATAATATGAACCGTCAGATCACTCTATGTCGGGAACATATCGTGACCGTCGGATTTCCTAACTACAAATGCATACTAATGCATACTAAAGAAACACATTTTTACCTAACGACACATTATACCAAGTAGATATGAACTAACTCCTAAGTGTATAAATATCCTAACATCCCCTCTTAAGAAAAACTTGGGATAGGATTGAAGGATTTACAATAGTGACACAATAGAAGGAAGGAGGCATTAGAGCCTATCCCCCCTTAATGACCTGCAATAGACTTCTGATCATTAGGGTAATCGGCCCAATTTGCATCAGTGAAACCAACCAATAAAGGATTCCCCCATGAACTGTAATGTATCTCGAACTGAATTGTACCACAGACATAAAGAAGTATCCTTTTAGTTTCTTTCCAATGGCTTTCATGGGGTCTTTACATATACCAAGAAACAAGACCATCAACGAAGGAAAGATCGGGATGGGTATGAGACAAGTATAAGAGGCTACTAATTAACTAACGGTACAGGGTGGCATCAATTCCAGAGAAGTATAGGTGGAAATAAGCTTGACTCCATACTGGAATGGAGAAGGGTATGGTTTACAATAGTCCATTTGAAAGAAACAAAGAAGGTCACAAGCATACTTAGACTGGGAAAGAAAAATTCTTTCATTGGTTTGCAAAACTTGGAGGCCAAGGAAATAGTGAGAAAAACCTAAGTCTATCATTTGAAATTTCTTTTTAAGGTTGGTTTTCACATGTTTTAAAAGTTTCAAGTCACTACCAGTAAGGATAAGGTCATCAACATATAGGAAATAAATTATGATATGACCTCCTATGTTCTTCATATAGACATTAGGATCAGAATGGCATCTAGAGAATTTAGTTTCAATAAGAAAGTTGTTCATTTTTTCATACCAAGCTCGAGGAGCTTGCTTAAGACCATAACGAGAATTTTTAAGGTGACAAACAAGGCTAGAGTCATTATGGACATAGCCAGGAGGTATTTCCATGTATATTTCTTCTTGCAAATCTTTGTGCAAGAAGGTGAATTTAACATCCATCTGATGGACCTCCGATTTATCTAAGGAAGCAAGGGAAACAAAAAGGCAGATGGAATTCATTTTTTCTACAAGGGAAAATGTTTCATTATATTCAATTCCTTCAACTTGGGAAAATCCTTTGGCAACTAACCGAGATTTGTGTCTTCCAACACTTACATATGATGCATACTTATTTCTATAGATCCATTTACATCTGACAAGTTTTCTTCCTTTTGGAAGAGGTACAAGATCCCAAGTATCGTTTTCCATTAAAGAACAATATTCTTCATTCATTGTTGTATCCAAATATGGATGACCTGAATATTTTGCAAATTTCTCAAGATCATGAGTCTCTGAAACTTGAGCCAAAAGAGAAGAGGCTCATTGGAACTGTGAACATGTTTGACATTGATCAGAAGGATCACCGACAATACCACTAGCTTCTTCTCCTATTGAATGGACCCATCTAGGAAGCAATGGAATTGGTTTTGTTTCAGGTTAAAAGGGATAATATAGAGGAAGGTGAGCACGAAAAGGTGGATTTTCATCCTCACTGTCATCATCTGAAGAAGAAACCAGAATAGGAATAGAAGAATTCACAAACGCCGAAGATAGCTCGTAGGTTGAAGAAGGCACAATCGTCGAATTAGGCTCGCATACCAAGTGACTTTTATCAAATTTAACATCTCTTATAATAATAATTTCATTACAATGTGGTTGAAGAAGTCTATAAACTTTGACATCTTCAGAATAACCAACAAATATACACTTCNTTTGAGCCCATGTTGTACTGCTAAATACACGGAAGTGACTTACATCTGGTTTAATTTTAGTCCAAGATTTTTTAGTTGTTATATTTTTAAGAGCCTTTGTGGGAGTGCGATTTACTATGTAATTTTCACAGTCAATTGCTTCCACCCAATACTTTATACTTAATCCCTTAGATTGGATCATACAATTAGACATTTATTTTAATGTGCGGTTCTTTCTGTCAACAACACCATTTTGTTGTGGTCTATATGGAACAATGTGTTGCATTTAGATGCCATGTGTAGTGCAGTAACTTGTAAAATTATTGTTCACATATTCGTCTCCATTATTTGTTCTTAACTTTCGAATTTGATGTCTAGATTACTTTTCTACAAGGGCCTTGTAGGCCAAAAACTTGTCAAAAACTTCACTCTTAAGTTTTAAGAAGTAAACGTAAGTACATCTGGAAAAATCATCAATGAAATTTAGAAAACACTTGCACCTAGAAAAATAAGGAGAAGAAATTGGACCACACAAATCACTGTGAACAAGTTGCAAAGGGCCCGAGGTGTTCCAAGAGGCATGTTTTTCAAAATTGTCTCGATGATGGTTTTCGAGAACAAAACCAGCACAAAAACCATCTCTGCATGAAACATGAGGAAGAGCAGTCACCATCTATTGATTCCGTAGTTGTTGCAATGAGAGATAGCTTAGATGAGCAAACCACTCATGCCAAAGTTTGTTCAAGTCATCGCTATGAGCAACAAAGATTGATGAAAAATATGATGACCCAACATTGTCACACTTGTACAACCTGGTAATATCATCAATAATTCAAGTTGCAAGAACATGCTTAGGATATTTTAGATCCTTGATTACAACTTGGTGAGGTGAAAACTCTACGATTTTACCTTCACCTGAATGAGTGATTTGATATATTGATAGAAGGTTACAATAAAGACTTGGAACACATAATACATCATTAAAATAACCATTATCTACTTGAATTGTTCCAGATCCTACAACACTAAGATATCTATCATCACCAACAAATATTTTCTTGGTGTTACATTCATTTACAACAGAAAATATGTCTTTACACTTAGCCATATGATAAGATGCTCTAGAATCAATAAGCCAATCATCAAGAGAATAAGTAGAATTTGTATTGAAGGAGAAACCAGAAGAAAAAAGTGCATGTCCATGAGAAGACGAAGAAGAAGTAGAATCAATACAGATGTTGTGCTTCTTCATATCTGCTTCTAAAGATGCCATCTTATAGAAAAATTTAGACTCATCATGACCATATTTATCACAAAATTTGTCATGTATGTCAATCTTCTTATTTTTATACTTTTCTCCTTTGTCTCCATTAGGAGATGAATTTGTCTGAGTGGGTTTGGGGCCATTATGTTTCTTGTTGTTGTAGTGAGGATGTTGCTTCTTAGGATACTTGGGTTTATCTTTCTGCTGGGAAACTAAGGATTTGTTGGAGGTACTTGTAGTTTTGATCACTCCAAGTTGTACAAGATTATCTTCCTTTCTAATCAAAGAAGCACAAAAGGACTCAATAGTTAGTTTTTGATAAGATCTCCCTAAAGCCACTTTGATGGCATAAAAGCTAGATATAAACACATAATATGCACTACCTATCTTAGAAAGAATAAGATAGATGCAATGCTCTTCCTCCATTTTTATCTCACATTCTTCACATAAAATTATGATTGTTTTAAACTTATATAGATAGTCTCCAAGGCAATAAAAAATCATTTGGACTTAAGCTTAGCACTTGATTTTCTAACTGTTGTATTAAAATAATATTGAGTTTATGAAACACAGCTTCAATCTTTTCCCAAGAATCATCAGGGTCATCAATTTCTTTAAGGTGGAACCTTAAATCATGAGGGATGGACATTCTGATTAGTCCACATGATTCGTCACTCCTATTATCCCATTTGACTTTCTTATCAACATCAGTGGGTCCTTGGGAAAAGTTTCTTTATGAAGTGACACACTTTTTTAAAGAGAAGTGGGGATCACTTTTACAATGAAGTTACTTTATAAAAGAAAAGTTGCATGAAAAATAAATAACTCTAAAATAAAATATTAAAGCTACTGATAGTGATTCACTTTTATACTTGAAGTGAAATACACTTTACAATTTGAGCATGAACTTCTTCAAAAAATGTAACAAAAAGAGAGACTTGAACTCAAGACCTTTTACTTAATAAGGAAACTCTTAGCCAAATGGTCTAGGAAAACATATTGTACTATTTAGAAAGAGGATTTTTGTTGTTTTTTTGTTGAAGATGACCTTGGAGATCATGCAAAAAAAAACCTTTTTTTACACAAGAATTTTTTTTTGCTTCTCTATGACAACAATGGTGAGATCCCAATTTGCTTACCCAAAAGATGCAGCTTTTCCTATATGTTTTTGATTTGTTGAGATCACATAGGGCAAGGGGAAAATACAATACATAGATATGAAAGAGTAGCAACCTGGAAACAAATAATATAAAACCAAAATAATACTCTACAAAAATTTTAAAAACCTGTATTCAGGCTTTATACCTCCAGATCTCACTGAAATGGTCGTATCTTGGGAAAATAGAAACCTTTTGGAGTGAAACTAAAAGTGTTCCTAACTTAAATTAGCAATCCAGATAAAATGGAACAATATTATCAGCCCAAAAATTTATGAAAATGATAGAAAACAAAGATGGGACAACTCGGCTTCATGATCTCGATATACAACAGGAGCGGGTCTTCAAACATGCACTGAGAACATGTTTGACAAAACATGTATTCCAATAGAGGAAAAACACCTTGAGTAACCAGTCACACAGACAAATCAAATATCAACACACTAATGTTTTGATGGGGTAGAACCCCTACGGGGAAACATCCACGGCCCCAACCAGCATGGCCACTTGGAGCAGTTTATTAATGCAAAATAAAAAGATTACAAAGATATTTTACAAGAGAGTTTCTCACAATTGATCATCGAAAAATGACCTTCCATGCGATTCAAATATAGATCATGGAGAAATCAGGTGTTAAGCCACGAATCAGTGGTCATTAATATCGAGAATAATATGAACCATCAGATCACTCTATGTCTAGAACATATCGTGACCATCAAATTTCCTAACTACAAATGCATACTAATGCATACTAAAGAAACACACTAAGAAACACACTTTTAACTAAAGGCACATTATACCAAGTAGATCTTAACTAACTCCTAAGTGTCTAAATATCCTAACATAAATATGCAGTAACTCGAGAGAAAGAGCACCCTCTACAAAGGAGCTCAAAGAAATTGATTCAACGACACCATAAGCCATGAAGTAAGCCCTTAAACCATATCACTTTTACACTTACTCTTGATGGGTTTTAATTTTCCCTCATCACTCTCAAGAGCTATCCCTCCATCTGGGTTAATTTATTTCCTATGTAGGTGGCACATGTAATAGGGTTGGGTGAAGGCCCTCTCATACTTAAACTTTTCAACTCACATGGGGTCCAAGGTTGGTGTGATGACTGAAATCAATACTAAAGTGAATCATCTTACATGGATTATGTCTTAAGTTACCTATTACTTTTCATTCTTTAAGGACTAATGTTTCTTGTGATTTTTGTATAACCTTGTTTTATGCTTTCATTTCTATGGATGGCCCTGACATGGTTCTTGAGGGACGTCCTGGGGCTTGTACCCATGATGTTGTACCTTTATTTGTAGGAGCATGGCACATGTGATGGAGAGTAGTGGGTCATATAGTAACTCACCATCTTCAAAAAATGGCTCTCACATACTCATAAACCTGAACGATGGACAAATGGGCTTGGTATCAACAAATTCACTCATGATGGCATATATATGGGTTACAAGCCCCACAGGATAGGTAGAGTACCCCGGGGCCTATTGTCCCACAATATTGAGGAAGATGTAGTAGCAGTGGCTTTGAAATAATTCATGGATGAGATGCACTCCTCATCTCCTTGGGCACAATGCCTTGAGGCCTTTGATGTCACCCTCTTTACCTTGACGTCATCTTCTAGGGTTTGACATTCTTAGGGTTTGATGGATGGATGGGTACCAAATATGATTTGGAATTACCTTGGGTGAGGAGACACCTCACTTGATGTTGCTTCACCTTAGAGGATTCCATGTGGCCTTTCGATTCTCTACCTTATCCTTTGGAGGCTTGATGTCACCCTACTTGGCCTTGAATCTCACGCATGTGGGATATATTGATGTATTTTGTGTTTATTACACATTTTGAAGGTTAAATGAGTGGTCGAACTCACTTCTAATTTGTTGTTGACATTTTTATGTGGATAATTGTGTTAGGGTAGCCTCACTTAAAAATGATAACCCCTAATTTTTATCTTATGATCATGATTCACTCACATTTGTGGGTGACACATCAAATTTTTCTACCTATAAGGGTTAATAGATCTCTCTCTATGTATCTCTCTCTCTCATGCAATTGGATTGGAATGGTCTCTTATCGATGGATTTTCTCATTTTGGTTGGATATTTCTACAATTAGGGTTACATTCTCTAGGTTTCTTGGATGAAGTGTATTTCTACAATTTATTTTCATGCTATTAATGTTTATGGTGAAATTGTTATTTATTACAGGGAATCTTGTTTGTTGTAATCCTAAGAGAGGAATATAAGTTCTTCTTCCTCTCACAAGGCGATATTTGTCTAAAAATTTGTAAGGTACCAAATATATTATGATACAAAGAACCAAAAATATTGCAGTAAATACGAGCGAAACAACATAATATAGATAATCACAACACCAAAAATGATACCTTTATTGATAGAAATCGAAGCTCACTTGACTCTTTGAGGGGTAAACCTCTAGTATAGTAGACCTCTATTAGAATGATTTCTCAAGACAAAACCATCTCATACCTTCTACTCCTAATTAAAATTAATTATATCTTCTAAAGAACATTCTAGAGGAAGATATTTCTAGAAGTGAATGCTTCTATTAAGTCTTCTTAAATTAGACTTGGTCACATTATTAAATAGGCCTTATTAACTAATTTCAACCTTTATTGCATGAGAAATATATTATTTTACCTAGGTGAGGGGTTATGAAGTTTATGTCCATAGCATGCCCTACCCATATGAGGAAAGTGTTGGAGAATGGTAGTCGGCTCCAAGGTGGCATCATTTGGAGTCATATCCTTCCACTAAACTAACACTTCCTTGATAGTGCACTAAGAGATATGACACTCCTTCTAGTCCAAGATTGCTTGTGACTGCAACCAAATGGACGTTGATGCATGTAGTATTGGATAGGTATTTTCGTATAGGCTTGGTGTCTAGCATGTAAAATTCGTCCAGAGACTTCTACTGTCGAACTTACTTTAATGAAGGGAATTATTAAAGTAAATTGCTATTATTAATTAATTATTTAATTAATTGATTTATTTAAGGAAAATGTTAAAAGTAGTTAGCATGTAATCTTATCATTAATCTAAATTAATGTGAGAAGTAATATCAACTATCAATCACTTTGGAGATTATAAATAGATTATAACTCAATATTTTAAAAGCAAGGATAGGGTGAAGGAGGAAGACACTTGATACTTGTGTTAAGAGATGTGACATAGAGAGGGTTATATATTGAAGGAATATGATACAATAAGATCTCGAATAGGTGGAGAAGCACTTATATCTAGAGATCAAATCATTGAGAAGAGGTAACAGAGGTTGTTGCAAGTGGGTTTTAATCAAGAGAATCTACATGGAAGAATTGCATTGTATCGAGTTTTCCATATAGGATTTTTGTACGTGTACACGAGAGATAGTGGAGATCGGCACATATATACGGGTGTGCTTAAGCGCATGCACATACATATCGAAAGGCATGCATATTTGGGTAGTACAATTGATCATACTTTTCCAGGTTTGTCTGCAGTTGTCTTTCTCTCAATGGTCAATTATTCTTATTATGGGAGCCCTAATTTTAGCATAATAAAATCATTCTCAGCATTGGTTTTCCCTCTAAGATTTTTTGAGGTTTATCAACCTAAAAATATTGGGGTTTATGTGTGCACTATTTGGTTTCTAGTTTTTTCTTCCACTAGATTTATTGAGTTGAATATTTCGGCTGTGTATTTTTTTTGTGAGTTGTTAATTTGATTTGAAGTAAGGAAATCACTAGATAACAAGATACCTAGGTGTTGGATTAAGGATATTACAACATGTTATTAGTCTTCCTGCTATGAAGGGAAGCTATATATTAGATCCAAATTCTAGCTACCATCAGGTTCCCATCGAACTGATTGATCTATGGAATACAACTTTCAAATCTAAAGAAGGTCTCTTCCAATGGTTGGTCATGTCATTTGGCTTAACAAATGCACTAGCCACTTTCATGAGATTGATGGATGATGTATTCAGGCCCTTCACCAACTCTTTTTTGGTGGTATATCTGGATGAAATCCTCATCTTCAACAGAACTTGGGAGGAGCACATGCAACATATTCAACAAGTTTTGTGCACTCTACGACAACACAAGATATATGCCAACTTGGAACAATGATCCTTCAGCATGAACATGGTCCAATACTTGGGATACATTATTGATGAGCATGGGGTACATGTGGATCCAATTAAGATCGAAGTCATTCGTGATTGGCCAGCCCCGACCACACTAACCGAGCTTCAAAGCCTCTTGGGACTTGCCAACTTATACCGACGGTTCATGTTGGGATTCTCCCATATTGAATGAGCCCTCATCCAAGTGACCAAGGGCAGTGGAAGGGAAAATTTTGCATAAGGCAAGGCACAACAACAAGCATTTGATGATCTAAAGCATCACTTGTGCTCATCTCCAGTACTCTCCTTACCCGATCTGCAAAAACCATTCTTGATTGAGACTGATGCATTTGACTATGTTGTAGGTGTAGTTCTTACTTATCATGGTCATCTAGTATCCCACCATAGTGAGAAACTCTCAGATATCGTCCAAAAATACCCGACCTATAACAAGGAAATGTATTCAATTGTGAAATCCTTCCATCAATAGAAACATTACATTCTTGGAAAGGAGACAATCATCCAGATTGACCACAAGCCTCTATAGTTCATATAGACAAAAGGGAAGTTGCAGAACGACCTCCATCAAAATTGGTCCACATGCTTTCAGAAATTTGATATCAACATCAAGTATAAGACATGAAGCAAAAATCATTTCGCTTAGTTCCTCAGTCGACCTCCCATGGATGCACTCACCATTGTGCTCCATTCTTGTGGGCATGAGGAATCTTAGTGGCCCCAACGTTATCAACGAGATCCTAACTTCTCCACCACCTATCATCTCTTGGGTACATGCGTGAATGTCACTAATTTTCACATTTAGGATTGACTATTATGCCATATGGTGCATCTACATGTTCGTGCAAGAGAGCATGCAAATTTGAATTGGGAGAATCACTACATTCATATGGAAGGACATTTTTTCCTCTAGAAAATGGTGGTCATTCTACAGAAACATTTTTATTGGCCAAAACATCGATGGGGCATTAGCAAGTATATCAGATCTTTCACTACCTGTTCCATTTCCAATCCAACCATCAAGAAGCAAGGCTTATACACCCCTCTTTGTACTCCTAAGAGGCCTTGGGAATCCATATCCATGGATTACATGTCTAGACTTCCATCTACCCAGAAAGGAAATGATTGTGTATTTGTGGTGGTTGATCATTTTTTGAAGATGGTCATTCTCACAGCCTGGAAGAAGAGCATTACAACAGTAGATATTTCCAATCTCTTCTTCGAATGAGTGTGGATTGATTTTGGGATACCACATACCATCATCTTAGATCAAGACAGGAGGTTCCTTAGCACATTTTGGTTCTGTATTTGGTCACTATTAGACACCAAGCTCATTAAATCCACTTCCTTCCACCCTTAAAGAAATATCCAAGCATAGGTCATCAATCGAATGATTGTGCACATCCTGTGCATGTATAAATCTAAGCATCCATGTACATGGGATGAGATTCTTACCTATGTTAAACACAACTAGAATAGGGATCTCCATAGCTCCATCGACCATATACCCTTTTAGGTGGGACTAGGATTCCAACCCTTGGGTCCCATTGATGTTGCACTACCTCTTACAACCACACAAAAATATTATTACCATGTTTAGTCTGAAGCCTAAAAATCCACCATATTCATTGAGTGGGTTCAAAATGTCCACCAAAATGTAATGCTAAGTAGAAGTAGTGCCATGATCAACACTAGGTACCACACAAGTTTTAATTGGGAGATAAGGTCTAGTTACATTTGCATAAAGAATGCCTTACAGGGCCCCATCAGAATATTTGTCCACTTTTCTATGGGAATTACAATATCATCAAGGTTGTGGGTGAAGATGTCTTTGAGCTCAACACTCCCCCCTTCCTTGTCTTGCACACACTGTTCAATGTGGACCTAATCTGACCATATTTTCCACCATTATTGGACACCTCAGAGATCGCAAAAAAGTTGACACCAACAGAGCTCAACTCTGAATGCATGGAACATGCATCCGTTGATCATATAGTGGACACACAGGTATGCACCTAGAAACCACATATCTTCTTATAGATAGCTACCACCATTCGAGCAATTTGTTTTCATTTCTGTAGTTTTATAGTTTCAACCTATTTTATTTATTCAATAGAAGTTAATGTTCATTGGATATATGTTGTTGTCATCTGTATCTTTGTGTTATTTTATTCAGTTTGTTGTTCATTTTGTTTCTATCATAAATCCAAATTAGTTCCCTAGTCTCGTGTTGTCATTGCCCAGGGAAAAGGGGTAGAACTAGGGGGCCCTCCCAATGGTATCGTTCCCTTCCCCATCATACTTAACACTTTTCATTTTGGATCCTCTCATAGTGTACTACACTTCAACTATGGTTTGTGTTCCATTCTCTCATGATAAGAGGGGATAAATTCCCAAAGGTTGTTTCATAGTTGTTGTTGTAGTATTCCATATATAAACTAGTATGCAGAACATAAATATTTTAGTTAAAAATGGCAGAACAACAATGATATAACCAAAACAATACTAGAATAACACGAGAAAGAGAAACTTTGATTAATGATAGCAATGTTCACTTGCCTCTTCGAGAGGGAAACCTCTAGCATAGGAGATATCTATTACAATAATATCCAAGACAAAACTTCTCATACCCTCTACTCTTATTTATACTGAATCTATCTATCAAAAATAACAATCTAGAGGAAGATCCTTCTAGAAGAAGAAGCTTCTATTAGGTCTTCTTACATTTGACTTATTCCTCCTTATAGCTAGGCCTTATTAATATTGGCTTTTATTAAATGGAAATATATTATTCTACCCACTTGAGGGGTTAGGTAGGTTGGTCCCTAGCATTCCCTCCCCCTTAAAATCAACCTTGTCCTAAAGGCTTGAGATGAGGAAATTTCTACAAAATGTTAGTTGGCTCCCAGGTGGAATCTGCTGGAGTTGCACATTTCCACTATACTAACACTTCCTTGATGGTGCATCGATGAATATAATGCTCATGATGGTCCAAATCTGCTTGTGGTTGCTACCATATGGATCCTTCTTCATCCAACTCAAGAAGGCTGGTTTGAGTTTGGAACTTAGTTCCAATCACCTTCTTTAAGAAGGAGACATGAAAAACATGATGGAGCTTAGAAGAACTACGCAAAGCTAACTGATAGGCCACATATCCCACATTCTTGAGAACTGTATAAGGACCATAAAATTTGTGTGCTAGTTTCAGTCAATGTTCGGCCTTGAGTGAAGTTTGTTTATAAGGTTTTGGTCGAAGAAATACCTAGTCTCCTTCAAAAAATTGATGTTTTGAGCGACCTTGATTGGATTGTTTCTTCATGTGGTTTTGGGACATGACAAAATTTTCTTTGAGAGTATGAAGAAAAGCTTCTCGAACTATAATTTTTTGGTCAACCGATTGAACCTTCGAGACACCTGGCATGTAGAAGAAAAAGGAAGGTGGATTTTGTCCATATATACTTCAAAAGGAGTCATGCGAGTATTTGTATGGTAAGAAGTGGTGTACCACCATTCAACTAATAGTAACCATTGAGCCCACTGATTTTTCCTTTCATAGTAAAATCAACTCAAATAAGTCTCCAAAAAATTGTTGACAACTTAATTTTGATCATCAATCTAGGGATGATAGGTGGTGTTGAGATGCAATTGGGTTCCTTGTAGCCTAAACATTTATTGCCAAAATTTGTTGGTGAAAGTGGGATCTCGATCATAAACTATAGAATGAGGAATGCCATGAAGCTTGAAGACATGATCCATGAAAATTTGATCCATAGTGGATGTAGTAAATGGATGTTTAAGAGCACATAAATTAGCATGATTGGAAAGACTATCAACTACCACCATGATGATTGGATTATTGCTTGATTGAGGTAATCCCACAATAAAATCCTTAGAGATGTCTCTCCAAATAGTGGGTGGAATCGAAAGCGGTTGGAGTGTTCTAGGGGCTTTGATTGTTTCTCCCTTGTTACCTTGAAAAACAACACATTCTTACAAAAAAGTTAAAACATTCGGTGATTATATTGTGCTTGTCCCAATGATCAATAACTACCTAGAGCCTATGAGGTGTTTCAATTTTTGGGATACAACTACATGATACGACCCTTCAATATTCATGGAGCAAATCTAGGCTTCTTTATTGTCCAAAATGTCCACGTGGGATATAAAAATATAAACAATTCACAACAAAGCACTTGGATATTAATGCCATATTATGGTCCATCATATTACAATGGTGAATGGAGAAGGCTAGCAGAATACAAGCCTAGCATGTGAACATATGGTTTGAATTCGATTATGTATACACATCGTTTCCAATTGGAAAGTGTAAAAGAAATTAATAGAGGTCATCTTATGTATATAGATGGGCATGCATATACACAAAAAAATATTGCAGGTTTTATAGATAGTAGAAAGGGAAGGGACCCTAATGTAAGAGTGAATTGTCAATTTGTTGAAGTTATAAATGATAAAGATGGAGATACAGAAAGAGAGGTTGATATATTGATAGTGGTTGAGACTATTATGGACCTTACCATTGGGGATGAGTTATTGGTTAATTACCCCTTCTTAAAACACACTCCTTCACTAAAGAAAATGGAAGAACAAGGTCTCCCTAAAGATGTTTGTAAGGGAAGAAAACCAAAGAATAATCAATGAGTGTGGATTGACATTTTATACACTATGTTTTCAAAATTGTGTTTTATTTTAAATTATTATATAAAATAAGTAGTATATAAAATAATATTTTGTTATTCAATTGATGTATATATGTTCATACATTCTATATTCTTATTGGTTAAGACAATATATTTGATTATATTTATTTGAAATTGATACAATTATGATTTATCCAATTCTTGCCAAGCATTAAATAATTCCTGTGTATGTTGATAGGTATAATACATTGATGATAGACCTACTAATTCCCAAGATCAAACTGGATTATTAAGATTTTGATGAGATGATCCAAACAATCCTTTAAACCATACCAGGGAAAAAAGAGCAACATTGAAGAGAATACTGCCAGCGCATAAGTTTGAAGAGATTATGAGATTAGCATGCAGTGATGGCATGCCACATAGATTTAATGATGATGATGATAGTGAAAATGTAGTGCATAAAGAAGGATTGAATGAAATGATTACAGGTTTATTTGGGGATGGAAACAATGATGACGATAATGATCATATGATTGATAGTAATAATGATAGTAGGGGTAATTACTGCCTATTGGATCTGCCCTTGTGTTATTTTGACCCTTCACAATTTTCTATTTTTGATACTTGAAATATAACCATGGTCTTTTGATTCTTTCCCCTGAGACTTTGAAAACTCCGCAACCTTATTACGTAAGTAGTGATGCTTTTCCACTCTCGAAACAAATCCACTTTCGTAAGAATGTTGCTCTCTTTGTTTTACTTCGGGATCTCGCAAGTTGGATACTATAACCCATGAATTCACATGTCCTGAGTCACGAAACGGCGAAGTCGTTTTAAATTTTCACTCAAGACAGTAACCAAGGTAAAATCTTTTAACTCAGTGATTAGATGTCGTCGGGGTTTCGTGCCTCGACGTTTGCCAAGTTTGAGTTTTTATTTTACAGCTCCGAGAGTCGAGAACATGAGGTTCTTTCGGGATAACCCTGGTCAAGGTAAAGGCAAAAAGGCTAACCATGGTTAAAATCTGTTCTCGGCGTTTCGCCACTTAGCACTATTTTTTAGAAAGTTACGGCATCTAAAACCCTGACCCATGAAGTTGCGACGTAATTATAGCATGATTAATTAACCGCCTAACCCAAGATTCTCTCCCCCTTAATTGAGTCTTAATTATCGCCATCTCACGGTTTCGTGACTCGACATACTAATCTCCGAGAAACTTGTCTTCGAAGTTTCGAGTTGTGATATGGCGAATAGATTAATGATAAAATTAATTACGCCCCAAATCGCAGTTATCGTTAATTAAGCCAAAATCGGTCCTCACAATCTCGCGAGTTGAAGACTCAAAATGTTAAAAGAGATTCCATGATGTAGCGAACAACGAGAAATTGATTAATGTTGGTAAGATTTGATAATTTAAGATAAAGTAAGATATATCCCGTGCCCTGAGGCCTGCATGTTTCCCGAGGTAGCCTTTTTCTCTCCATACTTCGACTGACTGTCAAACCACCAGAAATTTATGACATTTATGGAGAATAAGAGTAAATCCATGCATATAAGATTGGATTTTACGCAATTAATTTTTTTCTAATTACGATTTGACAGGCTTATTTCGAAAAGTACTGAATTTTCAAATATATATAAGAGTTTCATTTTTTTTTATAACGAAAGAATTTTCATAAGCACGCAGAGCTCGCCATTTCTGAGTGAACTAATTTCTACATGTATACGTAGTTCTATCGCAGAAGGGGAAACTGCAAGCTTCAGCTATGGATCCATGGAAAGCAGCCAAGGTGAATGTCAAGGTCGCAGGACAAGGCTCAGATAATGTCTCCGACACTTCACCCCGGAGTGTCGACTCAGTCCCTAGCTGGTCGTTTGTTTCAGACATTCTGCAATCGGAGTTGGTGAATTATTTAGACTCAGATGAAAACGAAAAGGATGACTTGAACACTAAATACAAGATAGTTGTTCAATATGGAATGCATAGAGTAGCAACCAGACCACGGTTTCTCCCTTATTATGATATGATCCGATGGGCCTTGGATCACATAGACCTACCCACCAGAACTATCATGAACGACCAGCGGGTCACGGTCGGGACTTTTAGGCCGGAGCATATCCAAACCATGTATAAGCTCCCGACGACATCTGAATACACGTATGGTGATGAATTCCTGGAGGAGTTCAAAGAGAAGAAGTGTACACAATATGATAAGACCATGCCCGGTTTGATAAAGGATTGGGTTTCCTGCTCCGCAAAATTCAAAGAAAATGACCAGGGCGTTTATTCAGTCGCTTCACTGGAGCCACAGTATAAGTATGTGGCAATGATGACATGCCGAAAATTTGGGAGGGAGGACACATCGCATTTCTTCATTGCTTGGGTGCCTCTCATGTTTCGGGTAGAAAAAGGTTGCTCGTTTAATTGGGCAAAGATACTCTCGGACAGTTTGGCCAACCAAGTCACAGAGTATTGGTAGCAGAAGGCAAGTGGGAGACCGTCCTCATTTTTCATGTCCACATATGTTATGGACACGATATGTTCCATGACACCATTCCCCTTGATGAGTTGGGCTTGGAATCCAACCCAAGAAAAACCCATACATGAGTATCATGACAAACTGTGGGAAAATAAAGTGGACAATTTCATATACGAAATTTTCAACTGGGTGATGGTGCCCCTGCATATTTCCATTTTTGGTCACCCACCACCTCGTATCTTAGACAACATTGCTGCAAATCTGAGTGGTATAGTGGGCTGGTACGTGGAGGCAGAGTTCTCCTACTTTAGAGTGTTCGGGGATGTTGTTCCCCCACTTGCACTACCATTGTTCATCCCCGACAAGATGGCTTGTCGCGAGGTCGCCCGACAAACAATGATTGGCGGGGTGAGTAAAGAACTCAAAGGATATTAAAAGAAGGTGTGGCGGTCTTTTCCCATTTGACTAAATTCTTATTCTTTATTGGATTTCGGGCATGCCAAAGCCGAGGCTGTAGCCCTGGAAGACCTGAAATTGGTCTCCATCGAGTATAAAAAACATGATCCTCAGAAAATCGTGAGCAACCATTTAGCTAATTGTGGGATGAAGAGGTTTGAACATGATTTTTCACCCCCAGATGACATTTTCCGAGGGGCGAGGTCTTATGAGGAAGTGTTGGCTCAGATCCGATCCTTAGCACCTGAAGACTCAGCCTCTGTATTGAAATTTCAAGAACACAGATCAAGTTGTCTCCCCGCTGTGTTGCGAGGAGGGAGTCCGGGCATTTCCAAGACAGAACTGAAGGATACTGCAGGCCCTAAAGATGCAACTCTTGACTTGGGAAAACGTGAGGATGAAGGGGAAAAAACAAAGAAGCCCGAAGCAGAGGCACAGACTCCGGACCCACCAAAGAAACAGAATCTGGAAACTGAGACAAATACCCCTGAACCTCCAAAGAAGCAGAATCATGTCGATACTCCAAAAGAATCGAAAAAAAAAATCGGAGAGCCCATCACCTCGATCACACCCTTGCAGTCGGCACAGGGAAATGTCAGCGAGGGATGGATATTTAACGAGGCACTAAGGCCCATAAGAGCAGAGGAACTTCCTCCGAATGAATTTTTCTTTGATAAAAAGAGAAAAGTGGTGGTGAAAAGAGAGTTCTACCAAGAGGGAGAGTCGATTGTTAAGAAGTTCAAGGTTATGACTGACGGAAAGAACAAAACGAATGAGCAATTCACCACGGAGATCACAGGAACGCTAGGGGTGTATGCATCGACGAACCAGTTTTCGGTCGGATTGCTAAAAAACCAGCTCAAAAGGAAAAATCACCTGATCAAGACTCTTGAAGCCAGAGTAGCTTCGGCCAAAGAAAATGCTAAAGGTCAGGTGAGCGGGGAGACAGAGCTGGCCCGACTAGTCGATAAAAATGAGATAGAAGCGCTCAAAACCAAGCTCGAGCAAGAACATCTAGCGGTCCGAGATGGTCGGATACAAGCGGGGCAACAAAGAACTATGATTGCAGAGCTGCAGGATCAAGTAGAGATCGTCTAAGGCAGGATGATCGAAGTTGAGGGGTTTAAATCTCGAGCGATCGAGATTTGGATTAGAATCTCTTTGGCACAACAGAGTTTGCTCGCCAAAGTGGGAGCTATCCGAGAAAATAGTTTGTTGATGAATCAGGTTTCCGAGAACCTGACTGTGAAAGAAAGGAATGTTGAAACGGCTTGGGTCGCCTTCTAGGAGGCGGTGATAGCCAAGAACAACAGAGTTTCGACAGGTTCTCCCGGAATCGCCATCCTAGAACAAACCGAAGGTAATATTCTATTGAAGGATTGGGAGCACAACATTACCCTGGGCAAGGAACAAGCCTAAAAGGTAACCAATTCATTAGAAGAAGCCTTCAATTCTATAGATGGCAAGCTGTTGGGTATGGACAGTGGAGGCGACGCAGAAACATTAATGCAAATGAATGTAGAACAGATCTCGCTTGATTTGAAAGAGAAGGATGAGAGAGATTTGGCCGATATCTCTCATATGGATAGGGTGGACATGGCCTGAGTTGACAAGCACATGATCCATCCCAGCGTGCAACTAAGTTCCCTCGACATCATCGATGCACAAATGGGGGACAAGCTACAGTAGTTAGCCTAAGAATGTTACTTCGTCGAGGCCAGCTGTCAAGTGGAACCTTCACGGCTCGTATCTCAACTTGTGGAAAGATGTATCGCCTACACTGAGTTCGCGCGAAGACGAGAACCTGGCACTAAGTGAAGACAGATTAGGGGAGATGGAGCGATTGCTCTCTCCTTTGTCATAACTAAAATTTTTGCGACTATTGAGATTCTACCTGCTTTGGAGAAATTGTATAAATATACCCCGGAGAGAAATAAACAAGGGCTGGACCATTTTTTGAGTTATTTGTAATAGAGTTTTTACATTGAGAGTTAATACAAGCAGATCTAGAGATTCTCAATTCCGTCACTTTTGTATCACAAGTTTGCTTCCTTGTATCTCATTTTTACATTTCAATTGATATTCATAATTGATGTGCTTCGTTGTAATTTTGTACGACCACTACTATAATGAGTAAATTTGGGTTTTCTGTAAGTGTTTATTGCCTTTCCTCTACACCAACTATCGATTGTGTAAGACCAATCTGCAGTTTCGGAATTCTACAAATATTCTTTGTTACATCGGTTATTTTCTTACATATTTTCTTCTCCCGTTTATGTCATGAGTTTTCCACTGGTTGGAAATTTACTTTGTAAATGGCTCAATGTTTTTCTCTCATATCACCCCTTTATTGAAAATATGATACAGTTACGGGAATGGGCCTTAGATTTGCATCTATATGTTATTTCTGCAATTGTAAGTTCTCTTTTATAAGATCAAACTGAGACAACACTTAATATTTCCTAAAAATATTTTATATCTTTACTGTTCCCCCCATGAAAGTTATTATACCAACTCAACCTAACGTTGAACCTGGGTTATTGGACCAAACACACATCGCCTTAAACATCTTCAACGTTATCCTTAAAACAACAACTAACTGGGCTGAACTTGAACAATCATGGGCAGCCATTGAGCGAGATATAAATATCCAGGAACAATTAGAAGCCAGACAATGCCAACAAAGAAATCTTCCTTAGTTTCCTTACCCGAAGGTTGATGTTTCTCTCTTCTCCATCTTTTAACTACTTTCGGATGCCTTGACACTGTGCTTCTAAGCCTTAAGTATAGACTCAGGAACAACATCTTACTGGCTCTGTTGCCGAGGACTGAAGTTATGAAATCTTTTTCCCTGGGAAAACGACAAATTGTTTTTCATTGAAAGTATTACGCTTTGATGGTGAACAAAGAGTACACACCTTTTAAGGATTTTTATTTTTGACTTGGTCACTCCACGAAGAAATAAACTGGCATTCATTTGAAGGAATACCAGACAAAACCCGGATGGTGAGCAGATTACGCCCATTACCGATCCCGAAAAAATTCTAAGGGCGAGAGGTTCTTTCAAGCCTACCGCCGCTGTTTACCAACTTGCAATCCCATCACCGAAGGCCAAGAGTACTTTCGAACCCTTGACCTCATTTAGTCCTTTCTTTGACGCTAAACATTCAACGCCCATCTGTTCCCAAATTAGGAGTGAGATTCATCCAATAGTCCCTTTAGTACAGAGAGAAGAAGGCCCTCTTGAAGGTTCGTCGGCTTTTAAAATACCATCTTATCTTCAGTTGAATTTACCGACTTCTCCAAATACTGAAGAGTATGTTACACACTCATTTCCCACACCCATCGGTTTTACCGATTCCGTCTCTTGCAAGTCCGAGGAACCAACTCCTCGCGTTCCTTATCCTTCCTCATTAGAGTCTCCTCTTAGCGAAGAAAATAAAAATCCCCTGTTATTTTTTGAGAACCCCCTTTATAACTCTCCACAAACAATGATGGAAGCTGCAGGAGGAGGAGGTGGAGGTTTTATAGGAGGAGGAGGAGGGTTTGGAGGAGGTGGAGGAGGTGTCCTCTAGGAGGAGGTGGAGGACGAGTCCCTCTAGGAGGAGGTGGAGGTCAAGGGCCTCCCCCCCCTCCCAGATTTTTTGCAAAAGTCACAGCCCGATATGCCCTTTTGGTGTTGCCCATCCCCCTACACGATCTTCCAGAAAACTACATAAAAAACTTACCAAAATTCACCAAGGAGGGAGATCTGACCGCTGCTGAACATATTAATTTCTTTGACCAATTCGCAGATATCTTTGGTATCGAGCACGAGGATGTATATTCGAGACTCCTTGTCCACACTTTGAAGGTTAGGTCCGAACTTGGTTTTGAAGCCTACCCGCAGCCTCTATCCCGTCATATGATGCTTTGGAAGATGCTTTCCTCAGACAATGGGGCGAGCGAAAAGACCATCTCTATTATCTAACCGACTTTGGGTCTTTGAAGAAAAAGAACTCAGAAACAGTCATGGAATTCATTCTGAGATTCAACAAACTGTAGAATAAAATCCTAGCTGAAGTCAAACCATCTCAACCCGCCGCCAAAGTGACCTTCGCCGGAGCTTTCGAGCCAGATTTTGCATTACTTTTGCGAGAGCGAAGGGGAGCCACCTTAAACCGTATGTAGGATGATGTGGTAGAAATAGAGTCTAACATGATGGCTTCAGGTAAACTTAGGGCTAGAATAGAGACTGGAAACTGAGATACCAAGTGCTTTAGAGAACAAGCTGGCCCTTCAAGGTCCAATAGATCCTCAGATGATAGGGTGGACGATATGGCTAGAGTTATTAAAGAGTTGTCAAACAAAATAACCCTAATGGAACTCGAACAGACCAAGGCTGACTCTTATCCAAAAAAAGATTTGAAGAGAAATCCAAACCCTCCTAATCAACAAAGACAAATAAAAAAAGAAGATCAGAAAATACAAGATCCCTTGAATAATGAAAATTTTATAGGAGCTAACGATTTTCAAGACTATGAAGATTCAGATAATGACACCATGAACTTCAGTGATGACTGTAGTCAACCTTATCTGACTCACGAAGACTACGAAAAGTCTCTAAATATGCCAGAGCCGTCAAATGAGAGTGAGGAGGGTGATCACACCGAGATCTGTGAACCTCAATCAGAAACTGAGATAATGATGGCCGATTTTCAACCAAAATACAACCTTAGATCTAGGAATAAGCCCACCTCCACGACTCAACCTAATATAATCCTTCAAAGGGGCCAATATTACGAGCCTCTGTCGCACGAGACCCCATTACCCAACAACAAAACTAGAAGAGTAAGCACTAAAGAGCTCGAGGTGAAAAAAGTGGAAGCTCAAACACAGGAGACTGAACATGTAAATGAAGCTACATATTCAACTAATACCATGAATGATAAAGCTGTCTAGACCAATAGGTCAGAAAGGAAGAATTCAGAAGTCACAACCAGAGAAACAGATAAGGTGAGCGGAGCTTTCAGTTTTGAGAATGAGTTAAACAAAATTAAGATACCAATCCCTTTAGTGGAATTAGTGAAAAACCCTGTTTATCGCAAACAAATGACCAAAATGATAGGTGTCTCAGAACTAGAAAGCCACTCTAATGTTATAAACTTGGAAGATTATAGACCTAACATCGCGTTTGGTCCCCATTTTGAAGGGTCCAAAGACAACATCGCTCCCTTTTATATTACTCTGAACATACATGACCAGTTGTTGCATAATTGTATGTTGGACTCCAGAGCTTTTCATAATGTTATTCCCAAGATTATAATGGAGAAGCTAGGTCTCCAGATCACAAGACCTTATGGAAACCTATACTCTTTCGATTTGAGGAAGGTTAAATGCATGGGGATGATAAAAGATCTGGTAGTTACCCTGGCACAGGTCCCGATCAAGAGTATCCTGATGGATGTGGTTATCGCCGATATTCCCCCCAAGTACGACATGTTGCTGTCTAGGTCATGGGGGTCCAAGTTGGGAGGTTCTCTTCAGTTAGACATGACTTATGCCACAATCCTTGTGTTCGATGGTCATTTCACTCATTTATACAGAGAAACAAGATTATCATATACGGTCAGTGACCCTCAAAACCTGCACAACTTCCCTATTTACATCGCAGACCAAGATCTGGGAAACTGCATCTTGTCTTTTGATGATGGTCTGGATGGTTGCCTAGAGGAAATCGATACAAATAAAGAAGAGTCAAACCCCATGACAGAAGAGCTGTGCAATACTAGTGTATGGAAAATGTATTTTGATGGTGCCTCGTCTTCTGAAGGGGATGGTGCTGGAGTACTTTTGGTGGCACCTGAAGGTAAGTTCATGGTTCCTTTCTCCTATCGTTTGTAGTGGGACATAGATTACACTAATAATGTATGAGAATATGAAGAATTGATCTTAGGATTAGAGGCTACCAAAAAATTAAATATAAAAAAATTGGAGGTATACGGTGATGGAGAATTAATAGTCAGACAAGTGAATCAACAATACCTATCCAGGCATCCCAGACTAGGAGCGTATAGAAATTGTACCTGGGATATCATGGAAAATTACTTTTCATCCGTAAATATCCATTTTATCCCTCGCACCGAGAATCTACATGCTGATGCATTGGAAAAGGCAGCTTCAACCTTTTCTCCTCCCACGACCTTCAAACTAAGGTATCATATTGAAATTAGATACAAGCCTTCCATACCAGACAATATCTGACACTAGAAAGTCTTTGAAGATGATGAACAGATTAAGAAGTTCCTTATAGCAGTAGGCGAGTTCTCAGAAACTCACGCTGACCAAGAGAACCAGAATGATTCCATGTGGATCATGCAAGAAGGAGAGGAACCTGAAGCTTTTCGAGAAAAAATTGCGGATCATCGTATGCTGGTCCTTAAAAGCAATCAGATTCCCAAAGGATTGATTCCTTTGAAAAGACTTTTTGATCAGAACGATGTACCTGTAAAGTCCACTTTGCAGCCCCAACCAGAAGAGGTGGAGGACTGTGATATAGGGACCGAAAAAGAACCCCAGATGGTAAAAATATCGAAGTTCCTCCCTCCCAAAATGAAAGTGAAGTACGAAGACTTGCTCAGACAATATAAAGATGTTTACGCCTGGTCCTATGATGAATTGAAAACATGTGACACTTCCATTATTGATCACAAGATACCCTTGAAACCCGGGGTTAAACCCTTTAGGCAAATGCTTAGGAAAATTAACCCCATTCTGTTGCCCGTGATAGAGAAGGAAGTTAAAAAACTCTTGGACACAAATATAATCGTACCTTTGAGATACTCAGACTGGGTAGCTAACCTAGTTCCAGTCAGGAAAAAGAACGGGGAAATCATACTATGTGTGGATTTCCGAAACTTAAACAAGTCATCTCTCAAAGATAATTACCCACTACCCAAGGTGGACCATATTCTAGAAAAGTTTGTTGGAGCTAATTGAATGTCAATGATAAATGGTTTCTCTGGTTATAATCAGATCGCTATGAATGAACAAGACAGGGAAAAGACTGCTTTCACCACGCCCTGGGGTACTTTCATGTATGAAAAAATGCCTTTTGGTTTGATGAATGCAGGGGCCACTTTCCAGCGAGCTATGGACATCGCTTTCATGGGAGAAAGGGACAAGTTCGTAGTTATTTACCTCGATGACCTGGCGATTTTTTCTAAAACTGATGAAGAACATTTGATGCATCTGAAACAGACTTTCGAAAAGTGTCGCAGGTTTGGCCTATCCCTGAACCCAAAGAAATCACATTTCGCTATGTAGGAAGGTAAGCTTCTAGGCCATGTTGTATCTAAGGAAGGAATCAGGATTGATCCTAAGAGGATTGAAGCGATAGATACTATCACTATCCCGAGAAATATAAAAGAAATTCAATCATTCTTAGGTAAGATAAATTTTCTGCGAAGGTTCATTCCCAATTTTGCTGAGATTGTCAAACTAATTACAGGAATGTTGAAGAAGGATAGTGGGGTAAATTGGACCGCTGAGGCCAGGGCATCTTTCGTTCATATTAAAAAAGTTATAAACGAGGCACCTGTACTAGCAAGTCCAGATTATCTGAAGGATTTCCTCATCTTCTCTTTTGCTTCTGAACATACCATCGTCGTGGTACTCTTGTAGAAAAATGAAGAGGGTTTCGAACAGCCGATAGCATTTTTGAGCAAAAGCCTCAGAGATGCAGGATTCAAATATGACATAATGGAAAAACAAGCATATGCAATGGTAAAATCATTGAAATCATTCAGAACCTATGTGCTACATTCAAAGATATCACGTATGTACCCACCAATTCTGTAAAAGACATATTGGTATAGCCAGACAGTGACGGAAAAAGAGGGTGATGGCTCGCTAAAATACAAGAATTTGATCTGGAAGTCAAGCCGACTAAATTGATAAAGGGGCAGGGTCTAGCCAAACTCTTGGCTGAGTCGAATCTTAGAGCTCTTGATATTAATTTCCTCCAAGAAGAAGATAGAGACACACACCTACACAAGCCGGATGACCAGATAGATCCAAGAAATATTGAGGAAAAGTTCATAGCGTCGGGCTGGTATAAAGACATCGTGTTCTATTTGTTGAACCTGAAGTTCCCAGATGGACTATCATCAGCCAAGTGCAGAAATTTAAAACTCCACGCTGTAAAATATTGCATCGCCGAAAACCAGCTATACTGGAAGGATCCACTCGGGTTCCTACTAGTCTGTTTGGTCGAGTCGGAAACTCCTCGGGTTATAGAGGAATTTCATGAAGGAGTCTGTGGAGGACACCAAGCATGGAGAGCCACAACCTATAAGATTTTGAGAGCAGGCTACTATTGGCTGAAACTATTTTCAGACGTAAATGCAAAAGTACGCGTGTGCGATCCTTGTCAAATATTCATTGGGAAACAGAAACTCCCTGCACTACCACTCGTTCCAGTCAAAACTGAGGCTCCATTTCAACAATGGGGTCTGGACTTCATAGGTGAGATCAATCCTCATTCCAGTGCTCAGCATAGGTGGATCTTAACAGCCACGGATTATTTTACTAAATGGGTGGAAGCCATTCCAACCAAGAAGGCAACATACTCGGTGGTAATCGACTTCTTGGAGGAAAATATTTTGTCGAGATTCGGTTGTCCCCGAAAGATAGTTACTGACAACGCCCAAGCATTTAAATCTATGTCTATGATCAGTTTTTGTCAGAAATACAACATCATTCTCGGCCACTCCACTGCATACTACCCCCAAGGGAACGGGTTGGCCGAATCGTCAAATAAGATCCTGGTAAACATTATCAAGAAGGTATTGGATGAAAATAAGAGGTCTTGGCATGTACACTTAAATTACGCATTGTGGGAAAACCGCATAAGCACGAAAAGATCTATCGGCGTTTCACCTTTTCAAATGGTCTATGGGACAGATGTCGTTCTGCCCATAAACCTGGCGCTACCTATGATGAAGTTGTGGCAAGACCAAAACAAAGAACCCAATCCTCTGACCAGGAGAATTAATCAGCTAATTGAGGTCCAACAACAGAGAACCGAGGTTGATGAAAAGATGCAGCAGTACCAAGATGACATGAAAGCACTGTTCGACTGAAAAGAGAAGGATCGAGAATTCTATCCAGGTGATTTGGTGCTAAGATGGGATGGGAGAACGGAAGAAGTAGCGAAGCATAGTAAATTCGACCACCTCTGGTATGGACCATTCAGGGTTTCGGCTCCAGTAGGAGAAAATTCTTTCCTTCTGGAAAACATCGACGGAGAAGTCCTCAGCGCCCCTGTCAACAGGCGATATCTGAAACATTACATGACATAACAGTCGCCAATATGTAAAAAGAAAAAAAGAAAAAAAGAGAAAAAAAAAAGAGTTTTTTGGTGTACATACACGCATTTTCTTTTAAAAACATTTCCCTTTTGGTTTTCTGTTTTCTTTTGTTCACAATTTTTCGACATATTTCGAATAAAACTCGTAATTGCTTTTACAGGATTCCAGCCATGTATGAGCCAGTGGGAGGAGTAATTTGCAAATCAGTATCAGAAATAAATCGGCATGAAACAGGTGATACCGAAAAAGTAGTTTCATAGTGCACAAAGAAATTGAAAAGAAAAGGTAAAGGTGGGATTTCTCAACACACATGTTATGAAAAACTGTCAAAATTAAACCAAGGTAACATCTTTCAAATTGCAATATCGGCTAAAGTGTTAGATAACAGGATTATTGCTTGGCTTGGTAATCTTTGATTTCATTTGGTTTGAATGATACACTAAAACTAAGAACAGTCAGTCAAAGGTAACCGTCCCCAAAAACATCTACAAGAGCCAGTCTCAAACTGTTTTGACCTTCTGTATTTTCGAACAATAAATCATTGCCCTGTATCCTGCCTATTTTCGGGTCTAACTCTTGACAAGCTGCCATCCTTTCATTTCATTACGAAGGAATAAAAGTTTTCATTTTAGCCTCCTGGGTCTCAAAATAGATTGTGAAAAGAAAGCAGGTCTGCACAACTACTTGATCCCCTGCTAAGTGAAGGAACGTTTAGAGCGATCCTAAATTTCCTAGGTTTTTCAACAACATCGGAAAAATCAAAGCTTGATCAAACAGGATGCCCCTTAAAAATTTATTTTCCTTTTCTCCCTAAGAACGAAGATGTTGTGAGGGTCAAGGGAAGCTTGGTACCAAGTAATCAAAGTAAGTTGACAGACCTCTGATGCAAAATATTACACAGATGTCAGCCCTGATACAAACTGATTGCCCCCATCTTCGTTCTCAAAAAATAAAATTATA
>JASDQU010310313.1:2503-23479 GCA_032191745.1 Picea mariana
CATCAGGATATGTTTTTCAACTGGGCACGAACCTGATTTCATGGGCATTGAAGAAGCAACCAATTGTATCAATATCTTCTGCAGAGGCAGAGTATGTAGCTGCTACCTCAGCTTCATGTCAAGCTGTGTGGCTGAGAAGATTATTGAAAGACATGTCACAAACAGAAAATGATCCAACTCCTATTTTTTGTGACAATACATCAGCAATTGCATTATCCAACAACCATGTGTTTCACAAGAAAAGTAAACACATTGACACTCGGTTTCATTTCATACGCAAGCTAGTCAATAATGGGGATATTGCACTACAATTTTGTGGTTCTCGAGATCAGCTTGCTGATATCTTCACCAAGCCACTAGGAAAGTCAGTTTTTGATTTTCAGAGACAACACTTAGGCATAGTCAGTGCTGATGATTGTAACTGTTGAGTTTAAGAGGGAGTGTTAAACATAATGTAACCTCAATAGTTTGACTGTACACTGCCGGCTGTACTGGACAGTTGTACTTTCTATTTTTGTCTTGCTTGAGCATATTTAGCTCAACCATCTTGCATTGTAAAGTGTTCTGTACGTTCAGTACTTCTTCATACATTTCAATATACTGTTCTATTCTTTTCTCTCTGCATTTCTCTTTGCTTAACAATTTATCAATTGAAAGAGAAGCGATTATGGCCCTCTCAGTTATCCATATCGTTGTCTCTGCTAATCCTTGTCATTGCAAAATGTATGCTCGCGCCTCTTCGATTGCAAGGGAAGAAGCTACGAAATTGGGAACGTTGGCTTCTATACATTTATGTTATGCTTATCGCACTCCCATAAAGGACTGGACGAGTTTCTAAAGTATGTGTTGCTCATTGTACAAGAACTAGTGCTGAGGCCAGGCCAAGGATCGCAGGACCTGAGTTTGCATCCCTCGAATTGTTTCTCACCTCGTCAATCCATAACACTCGTAGTTGCAGAGGGGGGATCCGATGTGCGCCCATCTGGTTCGATCTATGGAATTACATATTAATGTGGCCTTTTTCACAGGCGATGCAGAGGGAGGTGTGCAAGAGACATGGCCTCTGTAGGTCACAAAAAACTCTCGCACATCTGGCTGAACTCTACACGTTGTTTACAATGACGAGCAATTGTTGATCAAGCTCCATCAATCCATTGAAAAGTATCTCAGAGAGAACATTCTAGCTGCAGATTATTTACACTAGAATCCATGGAGAAGTTCCCTTTGAGGGGCTGTGTAGATGCTGCATAGATTATGACAATTGCATCGCCAGTGCCGTTAGTTATCTCAATGTCCAGTGCAATAAGAAGTTGTTAATTTGCCTCATACGCTATGGAGTTTACCACATCTTCACGCATATGGATGAAATTCAATCAAAACTTCGTTGCATTGTTGTCTCCGAAAAACATTTGCAATTTTCAACATTGGGTTTCAAGTTGAGAACCAAACAGATGTATGATCGGGCCTCTTGACGCCCATGTTTGTGAGGATCAATATTTTGATGCCAAGAGAGGTAACACGAAGTGGGTCCATCCTTGGTTTCTGCCACAAGATTGGGAACACTACAATTGAGAAGGTGGATTTGAATACCTGCGTATTGATTTGGTGAAGCTGTAAATGTTGTATAGCCACGGCGTCTAAATCGTAATTAAATCACGAGCAGATTTTGCGGGATTCCAAAGTCCATGAGCATTCCACGTTATTATGCAACTCTATTTTGGGTTCCTTGGATCCCACATCGCGTAGTAGAGCCGGATTGTTAGCAAGTGGCGTGAATATTGATCCAGACTGATTTGTAGGCCTGACATTTGATATATTGGGCATGCATGGCGTGAAAACTCCAAAGTTGTTCACATTTTGGCCTACACCATGAAAATTGACTCGTTCCACCAAGTGGGTATATCGTCCGTTTGGTATGAGGTGAGTACATGCAATATGCATTTGATACACCTCGCGGAGGTCGTCGAGGAGAGCGTTACAAAAGCATGCATGGTGGGATTTTGTTTATGTAGGTGTGGGCGATGCCATTTCCATCGACCCAAGAGGCATGAGCTACAGCTTGCAGTCTATAAGTCTGGAGGCCATTTTTACCACCTCAAGAATTAGAATTCATAAGAGCATAGAGACAAGAAATATACACATAGAAATAGTTTGTATTGCACACAATGAACAGAGATACATCACACTTAAATAAGTGTTGTGAGATTCAACTTATTCCACTCTTGGAGGGAGAGGTTGAGAGAATCTCTCAACATCCTCTAGCTAGCCCAATCCAATCCCTAAACTCTAGAATGTAGCATTAATTAGGCATTATCTCTAACACCCCCTGTTAATGCCTATATTACAAAACTTCACATAACAGAAAATGTTACAACACTTCGTCTGGCATGATCCTCATCAACGCATACACCCACTCTGACGCTTTTGGATTGCGCTCTTTCTTTTCCTCTTCTTCGAGCTTTCCTTTCCACTCATTTAAAGTATAAATGTTTCAGATCATCATTCATGCACTTGTATGATAGATAATATTGACAAACTCTGCTCACCGAAGCTTTCATGAGAAAAGTTGTCAAGTAATGAATCATCCTATGGACATACCTCCATCTGTCAGATATTTCCCTTTCGGCTATCCGTCAGTTTGTAGAAAGGCAGTCTAGGTACAAAATGTCTTCAAAAATCAATTATACAAGGTGACTTCCAATCATAAGAACAATTGTTCTTGAAACCGGGGCTGCCAGCTTATATTAAGATACAAAAGTTCCTACTTTCTTTTACATAAACACGTATTATGCACAGCACACATACATAAATATATATATATATAAGTAGAAACACGGGAAAATCATCGACGATGGTTTCCACAAGTAGTATTCTTTTTTCGTGCTATTCTTCACACATGACATCGCCAGTAGTAATTCCTTCTGACGACGAAAATGACACATCTTACAATCAATGTTAACCGCCATGGAGAAACTTTGCGTCTCTGCTTTCTCCTGTTGCTGCTTTGCTGCCATCTCGACCATCTCATTGGAGATGATCTTTGTCTTCTATTCCACCCTCAGATATTGAGGCATGGGTCAATGCACATATGCTGCAAATTCATATAGATTGCAAAGGTAATTAATTCGAAGGATACATGCCGCATGTCTTACTCTTGATTCTGAGCTTGAGCTTCATTTTCTCTGTCCACCTCTTCCATGGTTTCCTTTAAAATTCGTTCAAGATTAACACCTCTAGAAAGATTCATCCATTAGTGCAAAGAATGTCAAGCCATTGACCACAATGTCTTCGTAGATCTTTAAAACTCTCGTGGTGGTGGTGATCATCTACACGTAGGTCTTGCAGTCCTCACAATCAACAAAGATCTCATAATTGGATTCAATACGTTTCTCCTTGAATTGAATACACTCAGATTGAACTCCTGTGTTGGTCAAATGTACAATACTACCAACAGTCGATTGGACAATTCACAAACTCTTATTTGACCTCTCGGGAATTGAGTTTGGGCTCCCTATGGCCAACGGCTTTCCATGACAGATTTCCACAGGCAGATTCTTTGTGTCAACACAGATCCATGCTTCTGGACAGATGATGACTACTCTTTTACCAAGGCACAGTCTCCTTCACTAGACAAAATAATATTTCATATGAGGTCGGTAGGTTCTTGTTTTACAGATGACTCCTCTTTATGGAGATGACGTTGATCTGAAAAGATACGCCTTGTTCTTCCCAACCGACAATGTCTGTTCTTCCCAAGCGGCTACAGGATTCTTATCAGGACAAATTAGGATTAGGCAAATTTATTTTATGCCCTGTATTGCATTTGAGCAAGTGTTCTTCCCTCAACATTATGCAACCTCGGTGCAACTTCTTTACCCCAACGTTGATACCAAATTAGAATTCATAAGAGCATAGAGACAAGAAATATTCACACAGAAATAGTTTGTCTTGCACACAATGAACGGAGATACATCACACTTAAATAAGTGTTGTGAGATCCAACTTATTCCACTCTTGGAGGGACAGGTTGAAAGAATCTCTCAACATCCTCCAGCTAACCCAATCCAATCTCTAAACTCTAGAATGTAGCATTAATTAGGCATTATATCTAACATCAAGAACCCTAAAATCTATGTCTTACACTCCAACAACATTGGTGACACAAAGATTATGCAGTCGTTGGCACCGGATGGTCGAATCCAATTTGACAATCTTAATATGCACAAACCAATACCATAAGAGAAAAATGTGAAGCCTTGTGATGTATGGGTTTCTTCTTTTTCTGTTTCAATGTGTAATTATATGTAGTTTATGGTGGTGTTTTAGCGGCTGGTGTAAGTCATTGAGGTTGAGTTTGTTGGAAATTATTGTTTCCTTTCTATTGTGGTCATGATTTGCAGACAGATATATCATTTTTGCTGTCAGAAATGCCAACACAGGTTTTTTTGGTGGTATTAAGATTCATGATGCTCATGGATATTGTCTTGACCAAGGAAACTACCTCTAGCAAAAGTTTAGAAAGGTATTGTGAAACAAATGCGATATGAAAGAAGGTTATGGGCACTCTTTCCAACAAGAAAATCACTGCCAACTAATTGCTAACGTGTCACGCCCATGTTACTTGATTGGAATCAAAACAAATTTCATTTTTTGTTATATAGATCGCTAAAGCACCAAAGTCGGGATTTGAACCACCGACAGTCTAAGTTTTTACGTGGAAATGGAGATCTATTTATGGTCAAAATTCGTTGACAATCCCTTACAATGGATTATTGTATGGTATTTTGAGCTTTTTCATATAATTTCCATACATTTGATTATGTTTTGCACCAAAAAGTGGATTAAAACTTGGGATAATTTTTATTGGGACAACACCACTTCTAATTGAAGATAATAGAGTCTACCATTCATGCAAAACTATTGTACTTTTGAGAATGTTGCCATGACTTGTAGTGGGGTTTGTGAGTTTACCTTCTAGTGCATATTTTGGCCATGATGCACATTTTTGTAATGGGTACATAGAACCATAGAAGTAGTTTTCCATTGATGCATATCTCGACATCAGATCTGGCATAAGAATTGCCTTGAAACTTGATGTAAAACCATTGTATTGAGCTTGAAAACCATAGAGTTTCTCAACTATGTGACATTTCTGGCATATTAAAAAGGCCTTGTAATTTGATGTAAAATGATTATGAAGCATTGTAATGGATTTTTAGCCACTCTTGAGTGAGGAGAGTGAGAAGCATTACTTTTGTGCCTTAAGCCTTAATTGGCTTCATTGTAAACATCATCTAAACAGTTGAATGGGGTGATTTTCCTAAGCCATTTTGGCGATTCATTGTAAACTTGATCAAAGAGTGTATTTATAAACTCTTGGCAAGTAAGGTACTCCAAAGATTGTAGTACAAGTCATCCACTACAGGTTCCAAATTTATGCAAATGTGGGCTTTGACATTTTAGCACCAAAGAATAGAGTTGAAGGAGACATGGGTGTGCCTTTTTCTAGACATTTTCTTTGCAACATTTGCAGGTGTTGGCTTTACATTATGATTCCAGAGTACTTGGGAGAAGGAGTCTTGAAGGAATACGCCTTTTGACATTTGCATAGAGATACAGTTGATACTTTTGGAGACCAAAAGTTTCTTTTGTGAGGAGGCGTGATCTGGGCAGATCTCCACACATGGAAGGGACTTTACTTTTTTCACCAAGTTGATTTGAAGTTGGTGACAAAGTGGGGAAACTGGTGAATTTATGCTTTTATGAGTTTTATTTCTCATGAATTTCATTAATGCTTTGTGAGAAAAAGGTCTCATGCATTCTTATGCTTTTATGAGATGCTCATACATTTAATTATGCTTTATGAGCTTTTGAAAAACTCAGACATTATTATTCACTTTTGATGTAAAATGATTAATACTTGTGAGGGAAATTAGACTCACGTATTTATCATTAAATTATAATTTTGGAAATTGGTTTTTATGCGAGAAACCACCTCACACCATTTTTCCATTATTCTCAATTATAGGTTGAGAGAATAAAGGACATGGATGGAGAGTCTTTAGGTGGTTTTGATACTTTCCCCATTATGTGCTTGAAGATAATTTGAGATCCTACATTTATGGATCTTGTTTTTCCTCTTTTGTAATTAGATCGTATTATTGTGGATCTAGGAATTAATGCTCTTTTTTAAGAGAGAGTGAGGAAAAACTATATAATGCCTTATGTGAGCCCTATGAAGGGAGCAGATTAAATGAGAATTAATGAGTGGAGTTAGAGAGCCATAGTGCTACTACTCCTAAGTATTGAGAGACTTATTCATGTACAAGGAATTATCCTTCTTGATGTATGGAGAGATATGAGTGTGAGTAGTCTTCTTGAATCCTCATTGAAGGAGAATAAGTCTCTTATGTAATTACTTATGAGAAGGTTCCATCATATTTTGAAGAAGGAATGAAAGAGACCCATATTCTATTTGAAGTGAGTCTGGAGACGTAGCCCAGGAGGGGTAAACTCCGTTTCTAACATCGGTTATCTCTCTCTTATCTTTTCATGTGCTTTATTCCATTTGAGTTCATGTATGTTATGTATTATTGTTTAAAAACATGGTTAATCATGGATTCATATGCTCTTTAATCATTATGCAACTATTTCGTCAGAAAATGATTCTTGATTGAAAACTTGCATAGAGTAGAGAACTCACCCATTTTCAGATCAGGGGAAATGTTATTCATATGGTTGATGAAAGAGATTAAGTTGGAATGGCCATGAGGCCAAATGAAAAACATGTCATCTACAAACCAAAACCAACATTTAGATTTAATATGAAAACTATTTATGGCTATGGACTCAAAATGTTCCATAAATATATTAGCTACTACTCGATATAAGGATGAATCAATGGTTGTACCTTCATTTTGTTCATAGAAAAACCTTTTGAAGGTGAAGAAGGTGGAGGAGAGGCAAATTTTGATTAGATTAAGGATTTCTAGATCTACTAGTTTGGAGATTAGGGTCATGTATTCCGAAACCAAAATTTTGGTGAACAAAGAAATGACATCAAAACTAACAAGAATTTTGGTGAATAAATAAATGACATCAAAACTAACCTTAAGGTCTTGATCATCAAGATGAAGATTCTGAGTTTTGAGAATGAAAGCAATGGAATCTTTAATAAATGAGGAGGTTTTTCCAACAAAGGTATGAAGCTTGTGAGTAAGAAATCAAGAAAAGGCATGAGTGGGGGCTTCTATGGCGCTAACTATAGGTCTAAGAGGAATATATTTTTATGTATTTTGGGTTTCCCATAGATCCTCGGGGTTTGAGGGTTATGAGGAATGTGACGCTTTTCGATGTGAGGATCCAGGGAAGATGATTTGATGGCTTTGGTGACCATGTTGGTAATGGTAAATGTTGGCTTTGATTTGTGGATGACACATTTGTCATTTGGTCTCATCGCCATTCCAAATTGATCTCTTTATTCAACCATGTGACTAGCCTTTCCCCTCACATCCAATTCAATATGGAAACCCAAAAACACAACTCTATCCCATTTTTAGATGTTCATATTTCTTGTCTTCTTGATGGCTCCCTTTCCCACCAAGTATATAGGAAGAAGACTCACAATGATAGATACCTTCATGCCAATTCCCACCATCATCCAAGTCAAAAATTGTTGTCCTAAAAACTTTAATCCCTCGAGCCATCCATATGTCAAACCCCCAATTACTCGCACAAGAGAAATCCCACATAACCAAATACCTTTTGTCTAATAGCTACACTCTCTCTCAAATCAGCCAAGTCTTTTGTTCGACCTGCAAACCTAAATCCAAAACCTCCCCATCCTCTTCCCCTCATGCTCTCATTATCTTCCTTATATCTAGGGAACAACTGATCACATCTCAAAACTTTTGGATAAGAAGAGGATCAAGACCCTGTTCAAACCCCATCAAACCYTCAAACAACTGTTTAGAACTGCTAAAGATAAATATGACCCGATGCTTAGGCCTAAGTGATATGTGCAGGTCTGATATCTTTAGATTAAATGATCTATGGTGTGTAGGAGGTTTATATTATAAATACCATCTATCATTTGCTTCATCAAAATACAAATGCTGTGATCATATCTTCGATTTCAATAATGAGATTTATCTTTGAGTTTTAAATTGAATGATAAAATGCATAGATTGCTTCCAGATTTATCTTGTTGTAATCATGTATAATTATAAGATCACAGGTTTATGTTTGTGTTTCATTTTCTGTCATTAAAACCTAAGTTGCCAATACATGTTCTGAATTTATTTAGAACAATCATAAGGTTCATTGCAGATTTCTCTCTTGGACATGGCAGTTGGATGTTCACCACTCATGTAGATGCTTGGATACACCTCACTAATTCACTGACATGATAGCTTCTTTGTATTTTTCTGTCATTTACATATCATTGAAACTAGAATGTATGGTTCAACTTTGACTATCCACATGTTCATGTTTCATTAATTTTTTTTTTGCAAGATTCTTTAAATTTATAAAAGAAAAACAATAAATATTTTTATGTGCTTTCTTTATCTGCTTCCTAGAAGCAATCATTTTTCACATCGATTTTCGTAAGTTTTGATTAAAACTTGCATCTTGTAAATCATGTAAATAAATGAGACTTGTATATCTTCTTCTTAAATACAACTACTATAGTTACATTTGAACATATGTACATATATATAGTGTGTTTAGTAATTAGTTAGTTATTTTAGCTCTTTTATTTATTTTATTTGTTTCTTCTAGGATTCTTAGATTGGCTAATAGAGCCATTAAACCCGTGAGAACGAGTTACACCAAATGGTTTGGGTTATTTAGACAACCCCAGACCAGATTCTCTCTTCCAGTTGACGGACGGTGAATTTTGCACATCAACAAATGGTGCTAGAAGGAGGGTCAGACTGACAAGCTGGCCTTATAGGAGTCTTCGTTTCAAATTTAATTAATTTCCCATGACTCCCCAAATCACTGTTTTGGAACATGCTTTCCACTTCTCATTACCTGATATTCCCAACAAGACAATCTCTCTCTTGTCCAAAATCACCTTTGATGGTAGGGGGAATGTATCTGCAAAAGACCATATTAACAAGTTTTGGTGTAAATGCATCAAGCATGATATTTTTGATTTAAAGGTTGTGTGCAGATTATTTTCATTTACTTTCAGGGGTCGAATTAAACATTAGTTTGAGTCTTTTCTAGCATATCATATTTTTGATTGGTTTCAGTTTGTAGATGAATTTTTAGATTCTTTTGAAATATATGATTACAATCAATTATGTGAAGAATTTCAGACTTTGCTAATCAATGGCGATTCATCTTCAAAAGACTTTTCGACAAGAATCCATCATGTTCTTTGTAAATTTAATCTCGATGACATGTCATTTGTATTAAATCTCCTCTATGATGCTTGCATTTAGTCATATTCAATCGTAAATGATGAAGCAGTTACAAATACTATCACTCAATTGCAAGAAGAATTGTGTTCACAGGATGAGAGGGATCCATCCAAAAATGTTGAGCAAGCAAGGGAGGTAAAATCTATTGAAAATGTTCTTACTGACAATCAAATTGGTTTTTCCTCTGAATCATTGTATTTTCAATCCTCGACCATCGTGGAAGAAGATTCGATGTTGGGTCAAGGTGAATCTCCTCGTTCTCCTAACTCTTGCTCTAATCAATATTTAAGTTTGGTTATTGAAGAAGACTTAGGTGATGAAAATTATCTTAAGCATTCTAACATTCCGATGAAACTGATTAGAGATGTAGATATGCAATTGGAAAAACAAAACCTTAAACCCTCATCTACAAATCGTACCTTATCAACATGAAAGATCAGATGTTTTTCATGAAAGTTTTGAATTGTCTATCCTACAAGAGGCAAATTTAGATGATCATATTATGTTGAAGAATTTATCACCAAAATGGAGTGAAAGTTTTAATGAAAATGAAGAGGAATGTCTTGAGAATACCATTGTTAAATATCATATCTCAAGATATTCTTTCCATGTGCTTATTTCTGATTCCTTTTACTCTTTATATCCTGATCTCTTCTTAGATTCTGGTGGATTTGATACTTTACCCACGGTATCTTACTGTTTTCCACCACAATCCAATCTTTTCGATATGCCAAAATTTGGTGAAACTAATTCCAACATAACACTTATCAATTCGGATTTGATGCTCTTTCACTTTCATCACTCGAATGGAAAAATGACATGTTGCAAGATGATTTTACATGATTTATTTTTGAAAAAGACAATGCTCTCATCCTTATGGAGATCAAATATTCTACATTGCATATTCTTTCTTTGATTAGTTCGAATTTTAATGTTTATGCTTCACATTTTGAAACGATCAATCTCATCAAAGGAATCGTTCAAACCAATAATCTAACTGATGTCATGAATCCTCTTATGATGTGTTCCCCATTGATATATTCATTTCATCAAAGTCATAGTTTTCATCTTGATTTTTATGACATGATCTCAAAATGGCTTGAAGATTCGTATCTAAAAAATATTCATAATAAAGATAAAGTTGTGCTTGCTTTGTTTCTACCTAAATATCTAAGAAGTAAGCATCACATGTTTTTTTTAGATCCTCCGTGCGAAGAAATTGATGAACACTTGGAGAATTGTCAGGAGGATGGGGCATTTCGGCTTTGGCAGATGGTTATGTCAAGTCCTCGTAATATTGATAAGTTTTCCAAACTTACTTACACTCTTCCATGCCATTGTGACCCGTATCACGACCAGATTGCAGAATGGCTGGAGGATTCATACAACAAGAATGTTCAAGGGAATGTTAAGTTCATGCTTGCTTTGTTTTTAAATGATGATGATAAAGGTAAGTATGATATATTTTTGTTATTTTTCTATATACTACCATTCTTGTTAGTAATATTTGATCTTGTTTCCATTGCAGGATTGGAGTTACTTCGATGGCTACATTGGAAGCATGACTTCACTTAATATTTTTTATTTGTTTAGTAGTTAGAGTAGGTTTAGGAGTAGGTTTTCCTTTAGTTTTATTTATCAATATTTCTTTGTGTAATAATGCAGTTATGAACACAAGCGGGCACACCAAGAGAACCATAATATGAATGTTGTCAGGAAAGTCCACTTTAAATATTTTTCTCTCTATTTTTCAATGAATATTTATTTTCGAAAACGTAGTATCATCATGAAAATTTTAAATGGAAAGTAAAGAGATAAGTAAATTTAAACTATCAATTCAACCCTGACCCAAGGTGTCATGAGTAGGACTGCACTCATCTTAATAAAGATTTTTCTATTTTTAGTCTCTTTTATTTTTAATAATAATGTTTGTTCAAAGTAACATCTTATGCATCACTATCTTAAGAAAAGAACTTGCTCGCACATGATAGTTTATATGATTTAGTTCTTCCTTTATTTTACAATGAGATGATAGTGAATACAAAAACTCAAGTTTATCTTTGGCCAAAATCATTTCGTAAAAAGTTTTCTTTTGCTGTTTTGATTTTGTGTACTTCTAATTTTGAATCCCATTAATAAAACTTGATTTGGTTTGTTGTGTGTTTTTGTTTTCTTTGATTATTTTGAATCAGTTTTCTTCTTATCTTTCTTTTTGAATCAATGTATTTTTGATCAAAGAATTATTGTCGAAGGAAGCATTTATTTTAAGACTTGTGTTTTTCAAGAAAACTGAAATAGTTCAAAGAGGTCCTGGTATTTTTTTTTGTTTGTTTATTGGTCTGGACCTTCTTGGCATTGGCATCGGGATTAACCTTTAGCTTGAGAAACCGTGACTCAGGGGCATCTAAGCCATCAAAATCACCCGGGGATCACACTCGTCCTAAGCCACACCAACCTTTAACATGGTTGGATTTTTTGTCCCTGCAGGTTCCGAACCGGTGACTTTTCAACATGGAGTGGCTTAACAACACACTTCGTCACCGACTGTCCTACACCTCGGGGACAAAGAGGTCCTGGTATTAAGATATAGCTCAGACAATTGATTTTTAAGTCAATTGTCACTCTCATTTTGTCCTCAAATTATCTTTGCTAGAGTATTACACCAGAGATATGGTTTAAATCTTTGAGAATTACGATGATCTTTAAAAAATTTACGCCGTCCATATTCTTAAGGAATCACTTTTAAGTGCTTCCCCATTCTCTAGATGATTTCTTAAAGGAAATCTAAAATCTCTAAACCATGATAAAATTTCCAATTTTGAAAGCAAATAAATAACATGGTCAACTATTCACCTGTATTGCAATTAACCTCCAGTATCACCCCGCTCTCTTTGTCATGAAGAAATCTATAATTGTATTATTTTTTAAAAGTGGCATAAGAGGGTTGAAAGCACTTATGTGTGGGAAGTGTGTGTAAACCCATCGGGGTACTGAACAGGCTCGCTGGCAGCGAGTAAATACACACATGATACCAAGACAACTTCGTCGGGGTACTGAATAGGCCTGCTAGCAACGAAGCAATGTCGGGTCGAGAGGTAGCAGGTATATGCTTTCAAATTAACTTTTATGGAAGTATACATCATGTGGATAAAACTATTGGATGAGATTAAAGCATTTGAGTGGGTTAAATGACATCCCTGTTGAGGCTATGGACACCTGCTGACAACAGTGGCTTTGTCAACGATATTGAAGTTCTTTTATAAACATCGTGACTCTTTGATTAAGACATTATTTCAGGTTATAATCCCCTGCAAAGAAAATTCTATTGTCTGGTTATAACATTGAGCTTATCCTAACACTATATGGTCTCAAAGTGAATTTATTTCAGGGAGCTTAAATCATTTTTTAAGTCTTATTATTTTATTCCTGAGATGAAATCTTACTAGATCAGAGATAACTACTTCACCCAGTAAGTCACCATTTGTTGGGCCCCAACAACTCCCCCTAAATTTTTTACAAAATTTAAAAGGGCCCCCTATTAGAATCTTGATAATTATAATGAGCTACAGAATCAACATTTTCAAATAGTTCCATTCCTTGGCTTGCTTTGAGACAAACTTAAGACATTCACTTTAGTATGAGACATTTATTACAAGAGTATATGTCAAAAGTTATAAACGAGCATAAAAATCTCAATTTAAACAAAAACGTTATTTTTTATCAAATGTTTACTTTCATTTAAATTATGATTATTTGTTTATTCTTTTGCTCATTAGCAATTTTGACTATTTTGAATAATGTGTTCAATACTTCATCAAATAATATCTTGATTGGTTTCTCATTTTTATGAAATCATTTGGTGATATTAATTAATTAAATTCTTTTTTCATTTTGCATCTCATTTCAAAATAATAATAATCAAAGAATTATCTATCATTTGTTTGATTTTGTAAAAAACTAAAATTAATATTTTTTCTCCATTAACTTGAAGCTTCTAGATCATATTTGAAAACAAATTATAAATAATGTTTGTTTATAAGTTATAGTTAGTTTAAATTCATTTTTTATTTTTCTAGATTTTGTTTTATTCATAATTTTTAGGTTATTAATTTAGGTTTCTTTTTGTTTCACAGGTTTCTATTATCAAATATTTGATACGGATCTAATCATGGATTGATTTTATTATCCAAATACGTTCAATATGATTGATCCAAAAATAATTTTGGATTGCTACAAATAATTTTATGAGCAACAAGATATCAAATTTGGAAAGACGTCAAGATCAAACACATGATTTTGCAGGACTGATTGTAGCCAAATCGTGAGGAATTTGGAGAAACGGTTGAAAACCCAGAACCAAAATGGACCCATTTACCTTCCGCCTAGCTATTTTCCAAAACAAATGCATGATTTGAAAGATATTGTGGTCTCTTTTAGAGACAAATTTCAGGTGGCGGAAATTAATAGTGACGCCTAGACTATTCATTCATTTTATAAATATATGAGAAAGATCATAGCCATGGGGATGGAATAATTGGAGAGGAGGATTTTAATCCTTTCTCTTTTGTATATTATTTCTTTTGTAAACTTTTTATTTCTTTTCAAATGGAGTAAAGGATGGCTGAAATCTTTGGGAGAATGGACGAATATTTTCAAAGAATAATATGGAATTCCAGTTTGCTTAATGACTTTTTTCCTGTAAGTGAAATGGTTTTATTTTCATTATAATATATTCATATTCTTTGAATAATTGATTATGCATTGATCTAAATAGATTTAGTCTTTTTTATCAATACATGGTTAATTATTATCATTTATGTATTAATTTTTCCAATCTTTAAAGTCTATTATCCAAACAATTTTTTCCTGGACTACAGAATGGAAAATTGATTCCAAAAACATAATAGAACAACATATATGCATTTTGGCTTTAGCATTTTGTTTATAATGTTGTTATTTATGTGTTTTTTTTAATCTTGTTACATGTGCAGGTCTGATATCTTTAGATTAAATGATCTGTGATGTGTAGGAGGTTTATATTATAAATACCATCTATCATTTGCTTCATCAAAATACAAATGCTGTGATCATATCTTCGATTTAAATAATGAGATTTATCTTTAAGTTTTAAATTGAATGATAAAATGCATAGATTGCTTCCAGATTTATCTTGTTGTAATCATGTATAATTATGAGATCACAGGTTTATGTTTGTGTTTCATTTTCTGTCATTAAAACCTAAGTTGCCAATACATGTTCTGAATTTATTTAGAACAATCATAAGGTTCATTGCAGATTTCTCTCTTGGACATGGCAGTTGGATGTTCACCACTCATGCAAATGCTTGGATACACCTCACTAATTCACTGACATGATATCTTCTTTGTATTTTTCTGTCATTTACATATCATTGAAACTAGAATGTATGGTTCAGCTTTGACTATTCACATGTTCATGTTTCATTATTTTTTTTTTTGCAAGATTCTTTAAATTTATAAAAGAAAAACAATAAATATTTTTATGTGCTTTCTTTATCTGCTTCATAGAAGCAATCATTTTTTACATCGATTTTCGTAAGTTTTGATTAAAACTTGCATCTTGTAAATCATGTAAATAAACAAGACTTGTATATCTTCTACTTAATTACAGCTACTATAGTTACATTTGAACATATGTACACATATATAGTGTGTTTAGTAATTAGTTAGTTATTTCAGCTCTTTTATTTATTTTATTTGTTTCTTCTAGGATTCTTAGATTGGCTAACGGAGCAATTAAACCCGTCAGAATGAGTTACACCAAATAGCTTGAGTTGTTTAGACAACCCCGGACCAGAATCGCTCTTGTAGTTAACGGGCGGTCAATTTCACCCGTCAACACCAACCTATACTTCAACCTATACCATGAACAAGTGAATCAACCATGCACCAAACCTGTACAAATAACATGTCACAACAACTTGTCCAAAAAACCTATCACAACAACTTGTCTCATCAATCTTACCAACCAAATCAGATCTACTCACCAAGATCAATTACCAAGACAACTCTCAAAGATGTGCATAAACCTAGAATAAAACAAACACTCATAATCATCACCAAGATCAATATGTTCTTCTAATAATATACCAATACAATTATGCTACATCATCCATAAACCATGTGTCAACAATACTACTAACAAGTGCCTCCAACCATGTACCAAGTATGTACCAATCATGTATCAACTACTCATCAACTATTACTCATCATGATGTACCAAAATCATCAACTATACACCTCATGTATGTGCCAACTCATCAACTATTTGTCTCAACCATGTACCCAACATGTACCTCAACCATATACCAAAGACATACACCAATATAACCATCAAAAGTTATATAACAATTCATCACTCTATCCATAAACCAAATACCATAAACCCTTACATCAAACCATGTTCCACAACCTCACTATTATGTAGCCTCAAGCTAAACCAACAACTTCAGCAACACATCACAACCAAAAGACCAATACCCATATGCCAAATACCAACAACAAAATACCAATTGTATCCTTCAACAAATCTGATATATGCAACAATACTGAACATCTAATACCATCTCAAGAGCTAAACCCTAGCTCACAAAACATACCTCAAACAAGATGTGTTATTTCTCTCATAAATAGACCCAAACCATGTTGTTGTTGCGATTTTTCTGCCGCACGTTTTCTGCCGCACTTTTTTTGCCGTGATTTTTCTGTTGTGATTTTTCTGCTGAACTTTTTCTGCTGCACTTTTTCTGTTGCAATTTTTTTGCCACACTTTTTCTGCCGCGATTTTTCTTCCACGATTTTTCTGTCACACTTTTTCTGCCACACTTTTCCTGCCACACTTTCCTGCTACACTTTTCTTGATCAATAATACATGCCCAAATAACCTTTCACAAAATAGATATTCAATGAATGGGGAGGTGAATAGCCTAAGTGTTATTAAATGATATTAACTTTTCCTAGGGATAGGGAGTACGTCCCCTTTAAGCTATCCTTCAAGACAGATCCTTCACGACTCTTCAGAACGGAGTCGACCATGCATCCATGGTATTCATTCAATTTTGACAAGTGTAATTCTTGCCTCACATTTCACTCATCAGGGCCATCCTGTTGGGCCTTTAGTATACTTATACTCTTACATTATATATGTGTATTACTTACACGTTCAATATACCATTCATACCTTACTGGTACGAGTATCAGGATTCTTAATATGAAGTTCCTCGGTGCATTGACTCATGCACTATTCATCATATCGGCCTATGCCCTCTCCTCACATGACCACCGGCGGTGACGACGATCCGAATAAAAAGGTGCTTCGCATTTCGCGATTTCGTAATTTTCGTTGCAGGGACTCTGTTTTCCCTGACTCCCAAAATCCGAAAACCTGAAGGACCAAGGCTAAGGTTTTTCTCAGCTCCTTCATCCATTTGACCCTTCGCTCAGAACCTGGGATCCATTCTCAGACACGCGTCAGGGTCCCATATTTCAGCGAATCCGTGGTCAATGCTTTATCGTTTTCCAAACTTCTATTCTATGCAGACCCGACAATCTGGGTCCCACGGTCCAGACCTCCCTGAAATCAACGGTCCTGATTAAATCAGTGATTTACCTGGTGCGACTTGGGAAGTCTACGCTTGCATTTTCTCATAGACGAAACCTCGAAGCTCTAGATCAACGGCTCTCGTTGATTCCAATATAACGAATACTATTCCTCCTGAGCTTATGAGTGATGAGAGGTTATTGGCCTTTTTCTTCCCCATTGATTAATTAGGTCTAACGGTCACCACGATTCTCCAACCGACGGTTGTGATTATGTCGCGATTTCACATTTCATGTCTTCAGGATTTCTATTATGGAGAACCTCGAATCCTTTGGCCTCCAGAATTGCGAAATTTTCTCTGGACGATCAATGGTCCAATTCGCTCCTTTATCATATGCTATGATCCTTTTGCGAATTTCTCATTGCTATGTTTTCTGAGATTTTAAGTTACTTACAGGACTAATCTCACAGTCCTAACTCCTATGGGTGTTATCCTCCTTCATGGAAACGACCAACAAGGGTCACTCTTGGGAATTAGCAATAGTCCCAAAGGACTCCTTAAACAGGGTGTCCTCATTGCCGGTTCTAACCCTTATAGGTTAGGTAAATTTGACCTTACGTATTTTCACTAGTCCTCTCATTCATAAGGAATTATATGTTCAAGGTTTAGTTTCTTAATAATACAGTGGTCATAGCTTTCTAAGGATCCTACCAGTCCTTACCAGATTTCCCAAACCATGGAGGGGTTCTTCCTTTGGGTACTAATCCTTGCCTAACTAGTCATCTTAATCGCAAGAGACTCTGCCTACTTTAGAAGGTAGCCATCATTACATTAAAGCAGAACAACTCAGTTCTTGTCCCTTGTCCGACTCGTGCAACTTCATAGCACGATTTATTCTACCTCTGTCCTTCGCACTCAAATCTTATCAGTGATAACGATCAGTGCATCCCTACTCCTATAAGAGTAGTTGTCGTTTAACAGAGGGGTTATATAAGTTTCCAAATTATAGTTTCATTCTACAGTCCTTCTCCTTAAGGAGAAACGCAGATAAGAATATCTTCTAACGCAGCCCATGCATGAGCCCAAGCAGGCCAAGTGTTGTAACCATGCTCTGATACCACTTTGTAACGCACCCACTATCATTATTTTTAAAACTTTTGGGGTTAATCTCCCACAATGGGGAATCTCTAGAAACCCTCATTAGCGAAGTGCCAATCCCTGGTTCAATATCGGGATTCGGGGTTTCGAAAGTCAAAACTCCTTCACCCCCATAACTCGCGATCCTCCGAATTCTGAAGTGCTCCTTAAGCATTCGGTCCCTAGGCTAAGCCTGTGATTCACTGTCTTTACGACTGTGGTCTTACCTTCTTTCGGGGCTACTCCTATCGAAGTTTTGGGATTTCCGGTGTCGTAATTCACGAGTCCTCAGAACTCGCGACTCTCTGATCCCCGATATGCCCTTAATGCATTAGCCCTCTAGGCTATACAATATCCCATGTGACCATTTACCATGGGACCACCGCCGTATGACCTCCCATCGAGATTTCGGCATTTGTGATGACACAAAACACATGTCCATGGGATTCGCGATTTCCTGATTCGCGACGCGCCTTTCTGATCATGCTAGCCCCCACTAGTTTAGCCCCTGGTCCACATGACCAACTCCGTGACCACTACCTTATCCCTGTTGGGGCTACGGGGTTTCCCATGTCACAAGAACCACGTCCATGGGACCCGTAGTATCCCGATTCCCGACTTTCTCCGGGTGCTTGACACGCGTCCTCCCTACAGCTCCGTCCTCCTCCGCTTATGGACTTGACAACTGGCTCCCATTCATCAGGGTTTCGCAGTTCGCGATTCCGTATGGCAAGAGTTCCTTGCATTCGAAAACCCCGATATGCCGAACCCCGACTATGTTAGATCCACTGACACGCATCCCTCAAATGATGGATTGTCCTGATTGTATCGGAGAATCGCGTATCGCGATTTCCTTGTGCACAAACCTCTTGTCTCCGGGAACCCCGATTCCCCGATCTCCGACTCTTCGGGATCCTCTGCCACGTGTCCCTGCTGTTTGGACGACTAAGATCCCATCGGGAAATCACGGATCGCGATTTCCTATTGCAACGGTTCTACACCCCTAATTCTCCGATGAGAGAAATCCCGAAGCCTCCCAGAACGCTGACACGTGTCCTGCCAAGATTAACGGCTAGGATTCATTCTCGGAATTTCGAGAACCACAAGGCCTCGATTATCAGACTCAACAAAACCCCGATGAATCTATTATCCTGACGACTTCTCTGGGATGTTGACACGTGTCCTTACGAGATCAACGGTTAGGACTCTTTCTCTGCACATTAGGGTGTAACTCCAACGCAATTTCTCGAGATCTGACGGCTGTCGGGATTATGATTCTAGGATCCGATGATTCAGATCATTCCTCCTACACACTTCCCTACCAGAGGGTATACTCCGTGCAACTCTTCCCGATCCAACGGCTTACGGGATTTTTGCTCCAGATATGATGGCTCAGATCTCTTCCTCGCATGCCTACCCCTGTGCTTAACCCCTGCGCAACTTCTCCGGATCCAACGGCTGACGGGTAATGTGAACCGAGATCTAATGGTCCAGATTCATTCTTTTGGGTATTGGGATTTAGAATCCCAATTTCTCGTTGCTCACGATGAGAGAGGGCAAAGCATGTAACGCCTACGTTACTTTCGTCAATCTAATGGTCATGAATGACTATGGTTCACCCGACGAGATCTCATCCGTCGACTTATCACTCCTCGCAACACTACTATCTTGGAACCTTAATAGAATCATTCCTCCTCGTGCAGGATTAATAAGGCCTACGCGTTCGAATCCTTGTTCTGGGTTCTTAGCAAACCTTTCCAAGGAGGAAATCTCTATGAGGAGATTCCTATCGGGGCATTCCAGGAAGCAGGTAAAGGAAGACAGCTTTCCGAGAACGGCTGGGCATGATTAGATTCATTTGTCAACGTAAGTCTTGCATGGTTTACTCGGTGTTAAGCTATATCAACTCACTCATATCAAGCACTACGTGGACATTCTCATGCTGAAACCATTTACAATTTCACAACTCTATGAGCCACTAGCTACTCCTCATTATCAATTACTGCACAGATATTCTTACACAGGAAATATCTACAATTACACAATTCTATGAACATATGTGACAGCATATAAATGTCAAACTGCAATATAAGCAAAATACTTATCAAATAACTTTAGTAATGGAAGCAACTACTGAGAGGGGTGCTCGTTTCCACCCAACCGTAGGCATAGTGACTCCTAATGGATTTACCACTAGCCACCCCCAAGCCGAGACCATGATGTCCTGAGACCTGCGTCTCTCTGTCTGCCAGTGCCCAGGAGCGAAGGTTGCAATCCCCTCCTCTCTGTGGTCACTCACTCTGCATAGAACTGCCATAGTTCCCCTCGCGTCCACCCTCTTCAATCGCTTCTACCATATGCCTTATCCTCTCACGAGGTTGCATGTGGCACGATTACCCTTGTGTTGGTCATTTATGATGGCTCTACGGATAGGCGGTTCACCTCCCCATTCCTCATCAAGCCATCAACCTACCGGCCTGCAAGGCATTAATTTCAGGGCTAGCGAGCCACTTTTGGATCTCCGGGCCAGTGAAGTCCAAATACGGTATTTAATTCTTGGTGGAAGTTAACGCCCCTTTTTCAAGGTGCCCTCCACCACCATCGTGGTCTCTTTTCTGCACATCCCCTCTCAGCAGTTCTGTAATATAAATTCATAATGTTATTTACATTTATTGACCTTCTTCATAAGGTCCCTTCACATCATACATTCACATTTTCATCATGCTTTAGCATGGTAATTCCTGTATTAGGATTAATTACAAATTTGGGGGAAACAGGGTGTTACAATTCCCTCCCCCTTAAAGGAACACCGTCCTCGGTGTTCTTTCT
>JASDQU010310313.1:75363-96363 GCA_032191745.1 Picea mariana
TGACATCCCTTTCTAATAAATTTCTTGAGTTGCATCGCTGAAACTTGTCTGACTGATACAGGTTTTGGCATGCCTTGGGCTGTTCTAACAGTGCCAAAATCATCTTTATAGCTAAGTATCTTTGTATAACAATCTAGTACTGCTTTTTGTTGTTCCAACCAATCCATCCCAATCATCATATCGTAAGATCCTAGTGGTAGGATATTCAGATTTGTTCTTATACTTTGACAATCTAAGATGAACTCAAAATCCGAAACAAAGTCAAGTACTATTTGCTAATTGTACAAGCCATGATTTTGCATGCTTCAGTTTCTTAAGTTTATTTTGACTCTACCACATCAGGAGTAATATAACTTAACGTAGCTCGAGGGTAAATTAAAACAAAAATTCAAGTGTTATTGAATTTACCTTCGACTTCTACCACCGAGGACTGGTGGTCAGCTTTTTGACCATCTATGGTTGCATTTATCCGATGTAGGCTTCTACCCGCGTCTCCCACTATCAAGGCTTCCTGCAAATTATGAACATCAGTTCTGTTTGCTGAAATCAAACATCGACAGTTCCTACTTAGATGAGGCTCTCCACATTCCCAACACTTTAATGGCTCGCGAGAGATGTCCCCAAACTTCATTGCTCCCAGGTTTACCGGTTTACAGCTGCCTTGCCTATTCAAATGATTGGATTGAAAATCCTTTCTCAGATTTTTTTTTGTTGCATTCTGATAAGGAGCTGGCTGGTACCCCTTCTTCCACTAGTTCATTCGATCTTGTTTTTTATCCTTCCAGGCTTTGGGAAACTCTACCCACTGTTTATACTGGTCATATCACATTCATGCTTTCCTGAATACTTCACTCAAGGATTTGGGGTTGTCAAACTCAATTCTGTCCCTGTAGGACTGTGGTAGACAACTTAAGAATCGTTGGATTTTTACCTTATCCTCCTGGATGTACGGTACGAACCTTAGTAGTTCCATAAAATTATTTATAAGGTCCTCCATAGTCATCTGTCCAAGTCTTAAGTCATAAAATTCTTTCGTCTTCCTTTCATAATATCTTTCAGAAAGGTATTTTATCTTAAAATACTTCTTAAAGTCAGACCATTCCAATTGTTTCTCCTTTAGGCCCTTAGCCAATTTTAGGTCTTGCCACCAAATGTTGGCCTTCCCTTTCAGATTATCGATGGCCATTTTGACCTTCATGTTGCTGGAATAATTGTAGATGTGGAAGTATTTTTTGATGTCCAACAACCATGCCTTAGCTTCTTCCCCTGTCCTAGATTCTCCATCAAAGGTAGCCGGTTTAATCTTTTTAAATTCTCCCTTAAGGTGGTCTACTTGTTTTCTTTTTCTGTCTGGTTTAGTTTTTTCTTCAGTTGAAGGTGTTCCTTCAGACAAACTGTCTCATTTTTCTGTTTCTGGCCTAGAGTTCTTGGAGGCCCTTTTGCTGACCTCTTCGTCATGGTTATCATCTTTTGGGCTTTTCTTGGTCACTATACTTTGCAACAGGACTTCATTTATCTCTTGTTGCTCCTGCTATGCTTTCTTCAATTTTTCATTGTCGTCTTTGAAAATCTATAGTTTGACAATAAGATGCCTCATTGTTTCCTACACCTCCGTAGGTGAGCTTCCATCACTATTCTTCCTTGGATCTCTAGGAGGTGATCGTTGTGGATTTCCTTCCATCCTGATTTCTACACCCTCCCGAGCTTCCATAATTAACACAAAAAATAAATGGCTTTCTGTTTGTAATCATAAGATTTATTAGTTTTATATAAATTGAAATATATACTAAGTAACTAATGTGGCCCTGTTCAGGCCTAGTGCTATAACTTTTTGCTCCGATACCATATGTAATGTACCCCAATTTACCCAAAATAAAAAAAATAAATTATTAGTATGTTTGGGAAACATTACTTCTCCTAGTCTTCAAACAATGAAGTTATTAACGACAATTGAACTACTATGAACCTCCTTATCCTATTTAATAACTGACTTTGGCATCACCTTCCATCTTATTAATAGACACAATATAATTATATATATACATTTATGGTATATAGAGGACTTTTAGTCCTATAAACAATTTAACCCTCACCCCTATGTATGGTCCCTTACTTGAATATGAACAATTTACTTTTATAAAAGTAGACACACAAGGGTTAAGGGTCGCAACTTGTAAGCATTTAAAGGTACTTAACTTTCAACTCACTCTAATCCTAACTGACCCTCCCCATAGTCCAACTGAAGGGCTAACGAACTAAATCCTCTTAACTGAACAATGAGCGAGTTGTGATAGTGCATTAACTCAACAAGAAGTATGAGGGTTTTTCTGTTAGTCAGACTTAATAACCCTTTGTCCAGTCTATTAATGGAGGCCCTGTGAGTTCGCATTCTGAGGCCACCACTCACCCTGTATTCAATACACTTATGCCACCTCTGTTATGTCACATGGTCGAATAGTGCCTTCGTACTCCTACTATCAGTCTGTGTAGTAATGGTTAATACTCCATTGGGGTTCTCCCACCTAGAGTTTAGGGTTTTGTTTCTTCCTTACGCATTCCTCCTCTGCGATGGTAGTCGACACTCTAGAGGTTTTCCCCTGGTGAGATATGTAGGAGCTACCCATCTTCATGGTAAGTTACGATACTCTCGTCGTTGTTTGTGATGAGTAAGAAAAGTCGAGAGGGATTTTGGTCATTCCAGTATTTGTTATTTCTTACGGATTCTTTGTAAACAATGTATTTCCTTCAAAGATTTGGCTCTGTGGAAAGTCTCCCTTAGTCATGGGGAAATTTTCAATTTCAGTATACTGGACTGCTCCTTAAGCTTTAGGTTTTTAAACACGTAGTTATGAGAGAGAGAGGATTATTATTATTGTTTGGGGTTTGGACTTCCCCTCAAAATTTCCTCTGCTACCCCAAGCATAAATGTCCAGGTATAGGTACCGATTCTATAATTTAAAGCAGGATACCCCAGCTATAAATTCTTTAGAATGCTTCTTGTGTATTACCTGTTCGGAACTTCTTACTTCTTAAGTTGTCTGTGTTTTATTTCCATTCAGATATAGATTAGATGTTTGTATCTCATGTAGTGTCACACGTTAAGTTCCTGTCTGGAGTACTAATCAACACTTTATAGCCCTTAAAACGCTTTCATAATTCCCTAACAGGTTCTAGAGCTTCATTGTGTATTCTCTTTTCTTTTGGGTCAAATTTATAGAAAGTTACAGTACTCATGGAGACATCTGTGCTTGTTTCGTATGAAGGTCTATGAAGTCGAAGCGCACTTATAGATATTTCTTGGTTGAAGCATTAATTTTCTTTAATATTGAAATTATCATTCTTATTCTTTAAAGGATTGGGAACCAAGATCTAGTGATGGGGCTCTGAGTTTATGAGGGTACCCATTAGAAATCTCTGGACCATCCTCCCCTCGACCTGGGACATTTATACGACCAGATACGACATAGGAAAAGACTCCAGTTATCCCACCGTGAGTTGAGTACCACATTTCATTAAATTCTTCCTATCATTCATTATTCTATTAAAGGTTCTATCCATTGTACTTTTATTATACAATACTAATGTAAATTGAAAAAATTCCTTCCAGGGACTTCGACCGTGCATAGATTCGAGTGCAGACTCCTAGTCAAAAGCTCAAAAGGTATTCGAGTTTTAATTCGTTACTCTTAAAGAGAACCCTAGTTGTTTTTTTTCCTTTTTGTGATATAATTTTAAGTTGGAGGGGTGAGCATCATGAAGAGTAGAGTCTATTCAAGGGATAGATCAGCCCTGTATCTCTGTATTTTAAGTTCAGCAGTCATAAGGGATTTTTACCTTATTAATGTATATCTAGCTGAATTCACATGTGGTTAACTTTTATAGGTTGAGTATTTGATTTTAAGGCAATACGGATAGTGACCTTTGTCGAGCAATTTGGTCTCTTAATGAAAAATTCTAGAAAAAGATATCAACATAATTCTAAGGATAGTTATTCCGTATTGAATTTTCTTCATGGATCTTATGGAAACGAATTTCATCGATTTTCTAGTTTTAATCCTGTACCCTTTACTCTTTGACACTGTGTTCCGATTTTTATTTTATTGTCTATTATATTTACAGTCTGAATTACAATTGTGCGATGTAAGTAAAGGAACTTATGTTTTCTTTTAGGGGATTTATAGATGGACCAAAAACAGACTCCTCGAAAAGGAGAAAAACCCAAATATCAGACCTTTGTATAGATCTGAACATATATATCGATATTCTATGTATGGATATGTTACTCTATATGATTGTTCAATACTGTATGCTTATATTGATATTCCAAACTTGTCTCAGCCTACTTCGATAAATGGTGAGGACTATGATTCTGTATAATTATTCATATTAGGTTATGATGTATAGATAACCTCTGTTCTGTAACTATATATACGAACGAAATTTTATACGGTCCAAACTAGATCCGGAAGGAATTCCGTTTTAAACGCAATAATTCTATAAAGATAGTTTTTTTCATTGTTTATGTATCCAAGTATTAAAACTGTAGAAAAAATATTTGCGGTGTAACCACGTACTTCCATAATTGACTTTATGTAGTAAGTACGATGAGATTATCCGAAAATTCTTCAATGGTACAATGAGGATGCTATATAATCTATGGTAGTGCTTTATCAGAGGAAAATGTATAGGTATATTCAATTATTTCCATATAGTTCCTGCTATTTTGTAACTCCCTTCTTATCATAGTTGATTTCTGGTTGGAATAATTTGTTTGTTTGTATACTATGTCAACATATTTCTGTATAATTGATTTTTTGGTTACAGTCATTTAATTTCCGTTTAATCAATAAAGCCTACGCAAAGTACCAACTGCAATTGGATCTATATGACTATATATATATATATATATATATGTATTTATGGAAATATAAATGTGATACATACACAGACTTGTTCAAATCCAATCATACATAGATGGTTCCGCCTAGAAATTTAATTACAGGAATAAGCATACACCATTAGATAGAATCTATTTCAGATTCATTTAAACATAGATAATTTTGCCTAGAATTTTAATTACAGGAGAAATATTTCCATAATTTTGTCATATGTTATGAAATTTACACAAATGAATAGATTTCATTCCTGAAATATTTCACATTAGCATAACTAGATGCATTACATCGGATAATATTTCATTGCATGGTATTCCTAAAATGGTGATTTCAGATATAGACATAAAATTCACATCCGCCTTTTGGAAGGAATTGTTTGCAGGGCTAAATACCAATTCGAATTTCAGTACGAGTTATCATCCACAAACGGATGGGCAAACCGAAAGGACAAACCAAATCATAGAGGATATGCTCTGCATGTACGTAAGAAAAAAACCGAACAAGTGGGAGGACTATATACACTTGGTAGAATTTGCATATAACAATGGGTACCAAACTTCAGCAAAGTTGAGCCCTTTCAAAGTACTGTACGACAGAAAGTGTATGACTCCAATTAGCTGGGATAACCTAACTGACAGACTCATGGTTGGACCAGAGATGCTCCAAGAAATGGAGAACATGGTAAGCAAGGTACAACAAAACTTGAAGGAAGCACAGGACAGGTAGAAGAGCTATGCAGATCAAAAAATAAGACACTTAGTGTTTCAAGCGGGAGACCATGTGTACTTGAAGGTCAAAGCCCGAAAAATCTCATTGAAGTTAGGAAACTGTGCCAAGCTGGCACCCAAGTTTTGTGGGCCCTTCGAGATACTAGCTCGAATTGGACCCGTAGCATATCAACTTGCAATACCAGCCAATCTAAGAATTCATAATGTATCTGATGTTTCTTTGTTGAAAAAGTATGTTCACGACTCTACTCATATGATTGATTGGAACTTGGTACAGGTGGAACCTGAAGGCGAGTTCCAGGTGGAACCCCTACGCATTTTGGGCCAGAGAGAAATAGCACTTCAGAATAGAGTCGTCGCTCAGGTAAAGATGCAATGGAAGCACTTTAGTCCTGAGGAGGCCACTTGGGAATTGGAGGGAGATTTGCAGAAATCTCATCCAATCTTATTCCAAGAAAGGAACGAACACTGAGGAAAGTGTTTTATTAAAGGGGGAAAGGATGTGACATCCCCCAAAATAAAATATTTTGAAAATTTAATTTGCTGGAAATTTATTCCGTTTTTAGTAAATTCGAATTTGGAATTTTTTTTCCATTTATGGCAATTCCGAATTTCGAATTTGTTAATTGTAATAAATTATTATGACTGTTGGGCAAAGATCTGATTTGACCCAACTAACTAGTTGACAATGACACTTGTTTAAAAATAGAATATTTTATATTGATTGTAGGAGGAAAAATGGAAAAGCCATGTTAAAAGTAGCTGACCATGACTCCATGAGTGGGGAACATGTTGGAACTACCCCTAGGCTGATTTTTACAAGTGGAAAATTAGTGATTTGTCCATTGGTAGCCCCTAAAAATCAGGGATTTAGGAAGCTGTGAAAATTCCCAAGGGAGGGAAAAAAAGACCTAGGAAATTAATAAATAAGCATATGTGAGGAGGCAGGACACTGCCAAGTATGTTGGGAAAGAGACTATTGATTTTTTTTCCTTGCTGTTATGAACAATCAATGAGTGTGAGGCAAGGGAGAGCTACTGAATTGAAGGACATTGCTGAAGAGGGTTTTCCAAGTTCGCCCTCATGGACTCATCGTCAGGCTAGGGGGTGAACCATGCAAGTGATCTTGGTTGCTTGGTTCTACGGTTGGGAGGAACGTGGTTGCTCCCTTTGTTTTTTCCGCGAGTTTAGTTCAGATATGATACTTTAATCCTTATCTGTTTGAATGATTTTATATCTAATGTACTGTGCATGTTAAATCTGAACTGAAATGATTTCTAGTATTTGTTTTAATGATCGTATAATTGCTGTAAGTCTTTTACTGTATCTAAATTTCAGTGTTTCTACCTCTGTGGGATGAATTGGTTATTGATATAGTGGAATCCTTGCAGTTGGTATGCATTCAATAACCTAGACAAAGGTTGTTCGATCACATGAAATATACAGTCCACTTTACTATCGATTAGTTTACATATCATTATGGAATCATCCCTAGTAACTTCTACTATGGATTTAGAACCTGTATGTAAATATAAAATATATGATATCCTCATAGAATTCAACAAATATACTGTAGGATTTAATTATGGAAATGTTTCCTGAAATTAAACTTTAAGTAGAATCGAATATGTATCAATGAACGCACATATCTATTACAAGCATCTATATTTCATTCTGTAATTTTTAATTCCTAAAACATAATCACATATATAGTCGAACTTGGATAGAACTAAAGTAATGAATCATATGGGAATGAACATAATAAAAGGAGCAAGACTACACTAAACTTAACGATATATTCATGCTAGGATCATACTACAGGAAAGTGAGTAAATTATTTTGCTGATACATTATCAACGTATGACACATCTTACATATGCTGTGCGCAGAGAGAAACAAACAATATTATGGATGTAGTATTACCATTTAGGATATCTATTAAATTTGCTTCACATTTTACAGAAAGCTATTTTAAGAAATTACAAATTAATGCAATGTATTTTGAAGATACAACTGATCGAAAAACAAGAATCTACAATACGCAGAGACTGGGAGATGCGAGACCCCACCTCTAAACGATCCTTGTTGGGGTAAATTCCAAATAAGAATTGCGTTAACAAGAGAATAATCATACAAACATTAATATAGTCAAGAAATGATGGCTATTATAACTATTTTAAAGATTTCTGAATACCTTAAATTACAGAAGTAATGTACAGAACGCCAAGGATAAGCTATTTCCAAATAAAAATAATATTCCTCCATTACTAAGCTTAACATATTTAAGAGTTTTCCCAACAACAAACTTAGACCTGTTTTCGCCAAATTTTAGCATTAGAATATCAGTCATTTTCCTACATCATGCTCGACTATATATATCTTCTTAAATGGAACTTTAACAAAAAAAACAAAACGTGATTTAACCCTCAGATATCCGACATAGGAAATCGGTGCATGAGTAATGTTACTTTTAACAACAGAAAGCTACGAACAAAATCGTGACCTCCATGCTTTGATTTAAGAAGCAAGTTGAGAGCCACAGGTTTGGAACCCGAGTACCTTTATCATGATGAGCAGAGGCCGATACCTACGCCGTGAAGTGGGCATACCTGCATTCGACCATCACAGAAAACATTAGTAAAGTACAAAGTAGAAATTTAAATTATAGAACTAAAAGGGTAGATTGATAACCACAACTATGCCGGACTACTTAACTTAGAGGCCAAAACACCGTGTCCTCCAGTTGCCGTGCCTTGTTTTGTAATCGACCTTGGCCAAGGGGAGAATGGTTCCTAGAACTTCTGGTGGGCATGCTCGCAACAAGCAAAGTCCCACCATTAATACAGAGAAACCCTTTTTGCAGAATTAAACAATTACTTTGAAAAGATAAAATAACATTGCAAATTCGAGAGTTAAATCTTTAATTAAAAACCCTTTATGAACAAAAATGAAGAACGTAAGGAATGACATCATACACATAGTCAATAGAATTTCTCATGGAAAGTACCCTAACTCAGTAAGAGATAAACTACCAGTAGACCACCACCTTAATACAAATAACATGCATCAGTCATAGAGGAGAAACATATACGTTAAGAATCCATATTGACCTTTTATTTTCCTAGAGCCTTTACATGACAAGGGGATAAACTTTTTTGAACTACTCTGAGTTACTCCCAAATACAGTTTCTAGTCATAGGGTAAAAAAAAAGGAATGAACCGAAAATAAACCCATGGGACACAAACAGTGGACATGAAATATGACCTTAGGTTGACAGAGGTAAAGAATAGTGAGTCTCGGATACAGCGAGAAACCTCTTCTACAGTCGTTACCAAAATAAAAAGGAGAAACATGTAGACTCTGAACATAACTATTGGAAGTAAAGAGGGTCTTTAAATTCACGATAAAGGTTACAGAAAGCAAAGTCTTTCTTTTTATCAACCAAACAATGAACTCTGTTTCAAGCTTGAGATATGACAATTACCTTAAAAAGAACTTACCAGGTAGTCAGATCTTTCCGTCGACTTCACCAAATTTTTCCCACAAAGATGGTAGTCTTTCCCTGTGGAGGAATTCATAATACAGAACCCTATCCTACAGAGTAACAAGGGCAAAAGAGAGACCAAAAAAACCTAAGAGGGATGAGTACCACTCTTTATAGCACATGAGATACATTCCATGCGCTAGGGAAAAGTTGGTGCACCAGGATTTGGAAGAACAGGTGGGAGTGTCATCAGGACTCATGTTTAAGAGACCCTAATTAATTTTAGGACATAACCTTAACTCCTCCTGATAGGTACATCTATCTCCCTTAATGCTGATGATGCGAAGTTAATAACAGTAAATCCATGACCGTCCAATGAAATTGATCGATCGCAAAACTTTGGTCATTGAAGTTATCTTTTCGTTACTCCAATAGAAAGAGGAGTGTTAGTTAGTTTAGTTATGTAGAGAATGGTGCGGAATTGGTCGGGGTTCAATTTGTTATTGTGGAGATGAGTTGTAATATAACTAAAATGAAGCCATCAAAGAAAACACATTGAAACCACTCCTAAACCTTTATTAATATCCTTAAACCCATTCTTGTCACGTACTACATTCAGGATTTGAAGTCTGATGTTGACACAGCTAGGTAAGAGTACAATCATTTGACTCTCAGGAATATACACTTATGCACAAAGTAAAAATAGCCCAGTTCTATTAACAAGGGAACTGAAATTCGAATCCTAGTGTATAGGTAGATATGTGTATTGTATTAAAAACCATATAGTAACATATGAGTTAGAAAAATACTTGTTTTCGATGGGAACCTCTCCTAAGTGTTAGGATAGTATGGTATAAGGTTATGCAAAGAAAAAAAAAATGTAAATACCCATCATACGAGTTGATTTAATGAAGATAAATGGTAAATAATGTATCAAAGATTTTTTTTTTATTTTTATGATAAATTTGAGGTTCATTACAACACTGGGCCTGAATAGGACCATTGTAGTGCTCAGTGTATATCCTGTTTTATATAAAAACTAATAAATCTTTTGGTTATAAACATAGATCTTTTTCTGTTTTGGTGATTAAGTATGGAAGGTCAAGGCAATGCAGAAAACAGGATGGAAGAAAATCCACAAAAAAACCCCCCTGGGGTTACAAGGTAGAACAGTGACGGAAGCTCACCCATAGAAGTGTTGGAAACAATGAGGAATCTAATTTTTGAACTACAGATCTTTAACGCCGACAATGAAAAATTGAAGCAGGCACAACAAGAACAACAAGAGATAAACGAAGTCCTGCTGTGCAGTATAATGACCAAGAAAAGCCCAAAAGACAATAATAACGACGAAGAAGTCAACAAAAGATCCTCCAAGAACTCTGGGCCAGAAATAGAAAAAGGAGACAGTTCATCTGAAGGAACGCCTCCAGCTAAAGATGCAAATAAAACAGACAGAAAAAGAAAACAAGTAGACCACCTTGAAGGATAATTTAAAATGATTAAACTTGTTATCTTTGATGGAGAGTCCAGGATAGGAGAAGAAGCAGAGGCATGGCTATTGGACATCAAAAAGTACTTCCAAATCTATAACTATTCCAGCAACATGAAGGCCAGGATGGCCATCTACAATTTGAAAGGGAAGGCCAGTATTTGGTGGCAAGATCTGAAATTGGCCAAGGGCCTAAAGGAGAAACAATTGGAATGGTCTGACTTTAAGAAGTATTTCAAGAAACAATACCTTTCTGAAAATTATTATGAAAGGAAGACGAAAGAATTTTACAAGTTACGACTCGGACATATGGCGATGGGGGACCATATAAATAAATTTTAGGAATTGTTAAGGTTCGTACTATACATCCGAGAGGATAAGGTAAAAATAAAACAATTCTTAAGCTGCTTACCACAGTCCTACAGGGACAGGATCGAGTTTGATAACCCCAAATCCTTGAGTGAAGTATTCAGGAAATCATGAATGTGCTATGATCAGTATAAGCACTAGGTGGATTTTCCCAAAGCCTGGAAGGATAAGAAGCAAGATCGAATGAACCAGGGGAAGAAGGGATACGAACCAACTCCTCATTGAATACAGTAAAAAGTTTCCCGAGAAAAGATTCTCACTTCAACCACCTGAATACGTAGAGCAGTACTAAACCGATAAACCTGGGAATGAAGAAGTTTGGGGACAACTCTCGCGAGCCACTAAAGTGTTGGGAATGTGGAGAGCCTCATCTAAGGAGGAACTGTCCACATTTGATTTCAGCAGACAGAACTTCCATTCATAATCTGTAAGAAGCCTTGACAGTGGGAGACGTAGGAATGAGCCTACATCGGATAAATGCAACCATTGATGGCCGACAAGATGACCACCAGTCCTCGGTGGTATAAATCGAAGGTAAAATCCATGACACTCAAATTTTTATTTTAATTGACCCTAGAGCAACATTAAGTTATATTACTCCAAAAGTAGTAGAGTCAAATAAATTTAAGAGACTGAAGAATGCAAAATCATGGCTTGTGCAACTAAAAGGAAAAGTAATTGACTATATTTCATATTTTGAGTTCAGCTTAGATGGTCAAACTATAAGGACCGATCTGAACATCCTACCACTAGGATCTTACAATATGATTATTGGGATGGATTGGTTGGAAATACACAAAGAAATATTAAATTGTTATACAAAGATACTTAGCTATAAAGATGATTCTCGCACTACCAGGACAGCCCAAGGTATACCAAAACTAGTATCAGACAAACAAATTTCAGTGATGCAACTAAGGAAATGTATGAGAAAGGGATGTCAAGTTTATGCCATCCAAGTGACAAATCTAGCAGAAAAAGAAGATAAGCCAAAGTTGGAAGAATTTGTTGTTCTATGTGATTTCAGAGACATGTTTGTGGATGAGATACTAGAATTACCCCCCAGAAGGGAAATAGACTTCTCCATAGACCTACTACCCAGTTCAACCCCCATCTCAAAAGCGTCGTACCAAATGAGTCTACCAAAACTGACAGAACTAAAAATAAAATTACAAGAATTGTTGGACAAAGAGTATATTAGACCGAGTGTCTCACCTTGGGGGGCACCAGTTCTCTTTGTGAAAAAGAAATATGGTACCCTAAGACTATGTATCGATTATAGACAACTGAACAAAATGACTATTAAGAATAAATAAACCTTGCCAAGGATAAATGATTTGTTCGATCAAGTAGGAGGGGCCAAGATCTTTTCAAAATTGGATTTACAATCCGGTTATCATCAAGTTCAGATAAAATATGAGGACATACACAAAACACCTTTTCAGACAATATATGGTTACTACGAGTTTGTAGTCATACCTTTCAGACTCACTAACACCCCAATCACATTTATGTGCCTAATGAACATTATTTTTAGTGAGTACTTGGACAAGTTCGTGGTAGTATTTATCGACGATATCCTGGTCTATTCAAAGATGGAGGAGGAACATGAGGAACACTTAAGAATAGTTCTGCAAATGTTAAGGAAGCACAAACTATACGCCAAATTCGATAAGTGTGACTTCTATAAAAAATAAATACAATATCTTGGACATGTAATTTCAGCAGAGGGCATTGTCATAGACTCGGAAAAGACAAAAGCCATTATGGAATGGTCGGTACCTAAAGATGTAGCAGATATAGGGTCATTCATGGGAATCACTAGATATTACCGCAGGTTTATAAAAGGGTTTTCCAAGATAGCCTACCCCATAACACCATTACAAAATAAAGGAACCGGGTTTAACTGGTCAGAGAAGTGTTAAGACAACTTCAACAAACTAAAGGAATTATTTACAACAACACCCATATTGAAAGTAACAGACCCAGATAAAGACTTCACCGTATGTGTTGATGCAAGTAAAGAAGGGCTAGGTCGTGTCCTAAGTCAGGAAGGACATGTTATTTGTTATGAGTCTTGGAAATCGAAAGAACACGAGTGAAATTATGTCACTCATGACTTAGAATTGGCAACAGTAATACATGCCTTAAAGATGTGGTGACACTACATAATGGGCAGAAAATTCCTATTATTAACGGACAATAGTAGGGTGAAATATCTGTTTAAACAGCCAGATCTTAACGCAAGACAAGCAAGGTGGTTAGCCTTCTTGAGTGAATTTGACTTCGAGGTTAGACATATCAAGGGAAACGAAAATAAAGTATCAGATGCTTTAAGCAGAAGAGTCCATGGGTTATTTGAGATGAATATCAGCAGGGCAGAAAGTGATCTAAAACAAAGAATAAGGATGACAGGTATTAATGACGAAAACTATACTAAAATAATGGTAGAATTACCGAACAGTTTCGTGAACTCAGATAAACCAGATCAAATTATTGATAAGAAGGGACTGCTATGATTTAAAAAACAGACTTTACATACCAGATTCAACAGAGTTAAAATTAATAGTCTTGGACGAATTGCATAAGAAACTGTATTCTGGCCACCCAGGTTACCAGAAAATGATAACAACACTTAGGAAACTATTTTATTGGCCTGTTATGAAGGGTGAAACAACAAAATACTTGGCTAGGTGCGATTATTGTCAGTAAGTTAAGGCCGAGCACCAACATCTAGCCGGCCTATTACAGCCATTACCAGTACCAGAATGGAAATGGGAGACTATATCGCTCGACTTTATAACATGTATTAGAAACATAATGATTCTATCATGGTTGTAGTCGATAAACTCAATAATTCTGCATACTTTATTCCTGTAAAGTCTACTTTTAAAGCTATAAACATTGCTGAAATATTCATTAAAGAAATTTTTAGACTGCATGGTATTGCTAAAATGGCGATTTCAGATAGAGACATAAAATTCAAATCTTCCTTTTGGAAGGAATTGTTTCCAGGGATAAATACCAATTTGAATTTCATTACGAGTTATCATCCACAAATGGATGGGAAAATCGAAAGGACTATATACACTTGGTAGAATTTTCATATAACAATGGGTACCAAACATCAACAAAGTTGATCCCTTTCGAAGTACTGTATGAAAGAAAGTTGACGACTGCAATTAGCTGGGATAACCTGGCTGACAGACTCATGGTTGGACCAGAGATGCTCCAAGAAATGGAGAACATGGTAAGAAAGGTACAACAGAACTTGAAGGAAGCACAGGACAGGCAGAAGAGCTATGCAGATCAGAAAAGAAGACACTTAGAGTTTCAAGCGGGAGACCATGTTTACTTGAAGGTCAAAGCCTGAAAAATCTCATTGAAGTTAGGAAACTGTGCCAAGATGGCACCCAGTTTTTGTGGGCCCTTCGAGATACTAGCTCGAATTGGACCTATAGCATATCAACTTGCACTGTCAGCCAATCTAAGAATTCATAATGTATTTCATGTTTCTTTGTTGAAAAAGTATGTTGATGACTCTACTCATATGATTGATTGGGACTTGGTACAGGTGGAACCCGAAGGCGAGTTCCAGGTGGAACCCCTATGTATTCTATACCAAAGAGAAATAGTACTTCTGAACAGAGCCGTCGCTCAGCTAAAGGTGCAATGAAAGCACTTTAGTACTGAGGAGGCCACTTGGGAATTGGAGGGAGATTTGCGGAAATCTCATCCAATATTATTCCAAGAAAGGAATGAACACTGAGGAAGGTGTTTTATTGAAGGGGGAAAGGATGTGACATCCCCCAAAATAAAATATTTTGAAATTTTAATTTGCTAGAAATCTATTCCATTTTTAGTAAATTCGAATTTGGAATTTTTTTTCCATTTATGGAAATTTCAAATTTTGAATTTGTTAATTGTAATAAATTATTATGACTGTTGGGCAAAGATCTGATTTGACCCAACTAACTATTTGACAATTACACTTGTTTAAAAACATAATATTTTATATTGATTGCAGGAGGACAAATGGAACAACCATGTTAAAAGTAGCTGACCATGACTCCATGAGTGGGAAACATGTTGGAACTACCCCTAGGCTGATTTTTACAAGTGGAAAATTAGTGATTTGGCCATTGGTAGCCCCTGAAAATCAGGGATTTAGGAAGTTGGGAAAATTCCCAAGGGAGGGAAAAAGAGACCTAGGCAATTAATAAATAAGCATATGTGAGGAGGCAGGACGTTGCCAAGTATGCTGGGAAAGAGGCTATTGATTTTTTTTCCCTTTTTGTTATGAACACTGAATGAGGGTGAAGCAAGGGGGAGCTACTGAATTGAAGAACATTGCTGAAGAGGGTTTTCCAAGTTCGCCCTTATGGACTCATGGTCAGGCTAGGGGGTGAACCGTGCAAGTGATCTTGGCTGCTCGGTTCTATGGTTGGGAGGAACGTGGTTGTTCCCTTTGTTTTTTGTGCGAGTTTAGTTCAGATATGCTACTCTAATCCTTATCTGTCTGAATGATTTTATATTTGATGCACTGTGCATGTTAAATCTGAACTGAAATGGTTTCTAGTATTTGTTTTAATGGTCGTATAATTGTTGTAAGTCTTTTATTGTATCTAAATTTCAGTATTTCTACCTATGTGGGATGAACTGGTTATTGAGATAGTGGAATCCTTAAAGTTGGTATGCATTCAATAACCTAGACAAAGGCTGTTCGATCACATGAAATATACAGTCCACTTTACTATCGATTAGTTTACATATCATTCTGGAATCATCCGTTAGTAACCTCTACTATGGATTTAGAACCTGCATGTAAATATAAAATATACGATATCCTCATAGAATTCAACAAATAGACTGTAGGATTTAATTATGGAAATGTTTCCTGAAATTAAACTTTAAGTAGAATCGAATATATATCAATGAACGAACAAATCTATTACATACATATATATTTCATTCTGTAATTTTTAATTCCTAAGACATAATCACATATATAGTCAAACTTGGATAGAACTAGAGTAATGAAGCATATGGCAATGAACATAATCAAAGGAGCAAGACTACCCTAAACTTAACGATATATTCATGCTAGGATCATACTATAGGAAAGCGAATAAATCATTTCGCTGATACATTATCAACGTATGACACATCTTACATATGCTGTGCATAGAGAGAAGCAAAGAATATTATGGTTGTAGCATTACCATTTAGGATATCTATTTAATTTTCTTCGTATTTTACAAAAATCTATTTTAAGAAATTACAGAGTAATGCAATCTATTTTGAAGATACAACCGATCGAAAAACAAGAATCTACAATACATAGAGACTTGGAGATGCGATACCCCGCCTTTGAACGATCCCCGTTGGGGTAAATTCCAAATAAGAATTGTGTTAAGAAGAGACTAATCATACTGACATTAATATAGTCAAGAAATGATGGCTATTATAACTGTTTTAAATATTTTTTAATACCTTAAATTATAGAAGTAATGTACAGAATGCCGAGGATAAGCTATTTCCAAATAAAAATAATATTCCTCCATTACTAAGCTTAACATATTTAAGATTTTTCCCAACAACAAACTTAGACCTGTTTTTGCCATATTTTAGCATTAGAATATCAGTCATTTTCCTACATCATGCTCGACTGTATATATCTTCTTAAATGGAACTTTAACAGAAAAAACATAACAGGATTTAACCCTCAGATATCCGGCACAGGAAATTGGTGCATGAGTAATGTTACTTTTAACAACAAAAATCTACGAACATAATCATGACCTCCATGCTTTGATTTAAGAAGCAAGTTGAGAGCCACAATTTTGGAACCTGAGTACCTTTGTCATGATGAGCAGAGGCTGGTACCTGCACCGTGAAGTGGCCATACCTTCATTTGGCCATCACAGAAAACATTAGTAAACTACAGAGTAGAACTTTAAATGATAGAACTGAAAGGGTAGATTGATAACCAGAGCTATGCCAGACTACTTAACTTAGAGGTTGAAACCATGGCCAAGGGAAGAATGGTTCCTAGAACTTCTGGTGGGTACCCTCTCAACAAGCAGAGTCCCACCATTAATATAGAGAAACCCTTTTTGCAGAATTAAACAATTACTTTGAAAAGATAAAATAACATTGCGAATTCAAGAGTTAAATCTTTAATTAAAAACCCTTTACGAACAAAAATGAAGAACGTAAGGAACGACATCATACACATAGTCAATAGAAGTTCTCATCGAAAGTACCCTAACTCAATAAGAGATAAACTACCAGTAGACCACCACCTTACTACAAATAACATGCATCAGTCACAGAGGAGAAACAGATACGTTAAGAATCCAGATTGACCTTTTATTTTCCTGGAGCCTTTACATGACAAGGGGATAAACTCTTCTGAACTACTCTGAGTTACTCCCAAATACATTTGCTAGTCATAGGGTAAACAAAAAGGAATGAATCGGAAATAAACCCACAGGACACAAATAGTGGACGCGAAGTATGACCTTAGGTTCACAGAGGTAAAGAATAGTGACTCTCAGATACAACGAGAAACCTCTTCTACAGTCGTTACCAAAATAAAAAGGAGAAATGAGTAGACTATGAACATAACTATCATAAGTAAAGAGGGTCTTTAAATTCACGATAAAGGTTACATTAAGAAAAGTATTTCTTTGTATCAACCAAACAATGAAATCTGTTTCAAGCTTGAGATACGACAGTTCCCTTAAAAAGAACTTACCAGGTAGTCGGATGTTGCCATCGAATTCACCAAAGTTTTCCCGCAGAGGTGGAAGCCTTTCCCTATGGAGGAATGCATAATACAAAATCCTCTCCTTCAGAGTCACAAGGGCAGAAGAGAGACCGCCAAATAATAAGAGGGACGAGTACCACTCTTTACATCACAGGAGGTGCATTCCATGTACTAGGGCAAAGTTGGCACACCAGGATTGGGAAGAATAGGTGGCAGTGTCATCGGACTGATGTTTAAGAGACCCTAATTAATTTCAGGACAGAACCTTAACTCCTCCTAATAGGTACATCTATCTCCCTTAATGCTGAGGATGCGAAGTTAATAATAGTAAATCCATGACCGTCCAGTGAAACTGATTGGTCACAAAACTTTGGTCATTGAAGTTTTGTTTTCGTTACTCCAACAGGAAGAGGAGGGTTAGTTAGTCTAGTTATGAAGAGAATGGTGTGGAAATGGTTAGGGTTCAATTCGTTATGGTGGAGACGAGTTGTAACATAACTAAAATGAATCCATCAAAGAAAACACATTGAAACCACTCCTAAACCATCATTAATATCCTTAAACCCATTCATGTCACGTACTACATTCAGGATTTGAAGTCCAATGTTGACACAGCTAGGTAAGAGTACAAGCATTTAACTCTCGGGGATATAAACTTATGCGCAAAGTCCAAATAGCCTGATTCTATTAACAAGGGAACTAAAATTCAAATCTTAGTGTATAGGTAGATATGTGTATTGTATTAAAAACCATATAGTAACATATGAGTTAGAAAAATACTTGTTTTCGATGGGAACCTCTCCTAAGTGTTAGGCTAGTATGGTATAAGGTTATACAAAGAAAAAACAAAATGAAAATACCCATCATACGAGTTGATTTAACGAAGATAAATGGTAAATAATGTACCAAAGATTTTTTTTTTTTTATGATAAATTTGAGGTTCATTACATAGAGGACTTTTAGTCCTATAAACAATTTAACCCTCACCCCTATGTATGGTCCCTTACTTGAATATGAACAATTTACTTTTATAAAAGGAGAAATGCAAGGATTAAGGGTTGCATCGTGTAAGCATTTAAAGGTACTTAACTTTCGACCCACTCTAATCCTAATTGACCCTCCTCGTAGTCCAACTGAAGGGCTAACGAACTAAATCATCTTAACTGAACAATGAGCGAGTTGTGATAGTGCATTAACTTGACAAGAAGTCTGAGGGTTTTTCTATCAGTCAGACTTAATAACCCTCTGTCCAGTCTACTAATGGAGGCCCTGCGAGTTCGCATTCCGAGGCCACCACTCACCCTGTATTCAATACACTTATTCCACCTCTGTTATGTCACATGGTCGGATAGCGCCTTCGTACTCCTACTATTAGTATGTGTAGTAATGGTTAATAGTCCATTATGGTTCTCCTGCCTAGAGTTTAGGGTTTTGTTTCTTCCTTACACATTCCTCCTCTGTGATGGTAGTCAACACTCTGGAGGTTTTCCCCTGGTGAGATATGCAGGAGCTAGCCATCCTCATGGTAAGTTACGATACTCTCATCATTGTCTGTGAAGAGTAAGAAAATTCGAGAGGGACTTTGGTCATTCCAGTATTTGTTATTTATTATGGATTATTTGTAAACAATGTCTTTCCTTCAAAGATTTGGCTCTGTGGAAAGTCTCCTTTAGTCATGGGGAAATTTGCAATTTCAGTATATTTTTAGATTTTTAAACGCGTAGTTATGAGAGAGAGAGGATTATTATTATTGTATGGGGTTTGTACTTCCCCTTGGAATTTCCTCTGCTACCCCAAGCATAAACGTCCAGGTATAGGTACCGATTCTATAATTTAAAGCAGGATACCCCGACTATAAATTCTTTAGAATGCTTCTTGTGTATTACCTGTTCAGAGCTTCTTATTCTTAAGTTGCCTACATTTTATTTCCATTTGGATATAGCTTAGACGTTTGTATCTCATGTAGTGTTGCACGTTAACTTCCTGTCTGGAGTACTAATAAAAAATTTATAGCCCTTAAAACGCTTTCGTAAGTCCCTAACAGGGTCTAGAGCTTCATTGTGTATTCGTTTTTCTTTTGGGTCAAAGTTATAGAAAGTTACAGTACTCATGGAGACATTCGTGCTTGTTTCGTATGAAGGTATATGAAGTCGAAGTGTTCTTATAGATATTTCTTGGTTGAAGCATTAATTTTCTTTAATATTGAAACTATCAATCTTATTATTTAAAGGATTGGGAACCGAGATCTAATGATGGGTCTCTGTGTTTACAAGGGTACCCATTAGAAATCCATGGACCATCCTCCCCTCGACCTGGGACGTTTATACGACCAGATACGAAAGAGGAAAAGACTCCAGTTCTCCCATCGTGAGTTGAGTACCACATTTCATTAAACCCTTCCTATCATTCATTATTCTATTAAAGGTTTTGTCCATTGTACTTTTATTATACAATACTAATGTAACTTGAAAAAAATTCCTTGCAGGGACTTTGACCATGCATAGATTCGGGTCCAGACTCCTGGTCAAAAGCTCAAAAGGTATTCGGGTTTTAATATGTAACTCTTAAAGAGTACCCTAGGTGTTTTTATTCCTTTTTCTGATACAATTTTAAGATGGAAGGGTGAGCGTCATGAAGAGAAGAGTCTATTCAAGCGATATCTCTGCCCTGTATCTCTGTATTTTAAGTTCAATGGTCATAAGGGATTTTTACCTTATTAATGTATATCTGGATGAATTCGCATGTGGTTAACTTTTATATGTTGAGTATTCAATTTTAGGGCAATACAGACAGTGACCTCTGTTGAGCAATTTGGTCTCTTAATGAACAATTCTAGAAAAAGATATCAACATAATTCTAAGGCTAGTTATTCCATATTGATTTTTCTTCTTGGATCTTATGGAAACGAATCTCATCGATTTTCTAGTTTTAATCCTGTACCCTTTACTCTTTCACACTGTGTTTCGATTTGTATTTTATTGTCTATTATATTTACAGTCCGAATTACAATCGTGCAATGTAAGGAAAGGAACTTATGTTTTCTTTTAGGGGATTTATATATGGACCAAAAACAGAGTCCTCGAAAAGGAGAAAAACCCGAATATCAAACCTTTGTATAGATATGAACATATATATTGATATTCTATGTATGGATATGTTACTCTATATGATTTTTTGCAAGATACCAGATATATAAAATATGCAGAACAGAAACGAAATGCTAGAAATAACAGAATAACAGTGAAATATCCAGCATAAT
>JASDQU010310313.1:110195-125802 GCA_032191745.1 Picea mariana
AATTCTTTCAAATGACTCTGTCTACTTTCTGAATTTACTTTCAGAGTGTTTGCCAATCTATGCATCAGATTAATAAATCTATCAATATCCATTCTTATGTAGCATTCGATACTATTATGATGCAGACAAGCAGGATTAAAAGTTAAAACATCCACTCATCCCAAATGCACCCGGCCTGCATTTCTTAATGCTCTTATCAAATTTAATGAGTTAGTGAGTGTTTAATATTGTGTATTAAATTTAATGAGTTAGTGAGTGTTTAATATTGTGTATTTTGTACCAGATGCACATGTGGTTAAAGTTAAATAATGAATAAATTTAATCTCTTTCATTTGAAGTATATTTGAAGTATTTTTTATAAAAAAAAAAATTTCAGATTTGAATTGAGCTTTGAGCGAAGAAGGTTGACAAGGTTGGTAGTGTGATAGATATTTGAAATTAAGATTTAATCTCTGTATATATTGGACATTATATGAAAAAATGTTTTTCATCTTCAACCCTCTTAGTATCAAGATGACATATTATTTCATCCCATTGAATTTTAAGAATTGTCTAATGCCCAATTTCACTATGACACTAGTGAGAATTTGTTATTATTTAAACAATATTAATTTTTATCTTTACACTAATTAAAATAAAATAAAGATTTTTTATTTTCTAAATTAAAATTGATCACTTGTTTATAATATTTTATTTTTTCTTTACTCTCTATCTCTCTATCTCTTTAACATTACATTTTTTATTAACAAATACAAAATTTTATTTAAATAAAAAAAAATTTAAAAAATATTCAATTTATCCACTTTTTACTTCAATCTTATACCAAAAAAATGTTATGATTGAAAAAAATAATTTTATAATACTTATAGATGAAACACTAAAACAAAATATATAAAATTAAAAAATCTAACACCTAATTAATCATAATAATAAATAAAATAATTAATCATAATAATAATAATAAATTAACCATAATAATTTAAAAAGCTACATAGATACATCTTCAGATCGTTCCTCATACCAGTCTTCCCACACCATCACATTTAGGTCTCTATGGCGATGGAGATTGAGATGAGTTTATCCTGATTTAATTACCCTTTTCGAGATGTTTGCCATGTTCTATTGAGGCGGTTTTCCTGTCAAGGAATTCCTTGAGTGCTTTGGGATGATCAGATTCTTCGGTCTCATTCAACTTACACGGCAGCCATCGACTCGCAGTTTTGACCATCGAATCCTTCATGTATTCTTTCTCCAATTCATTAGCAATGGAAGTAATTGTCTTACAACCTTATTCCTTCGCATTTCTGGTGACAGACGGCTTGTATTTCAAGACCTTCGCATACTCCTTCAAAGGATAGAACTTCTAATCTCTCAAAATTCATTTTGAGCTCATTCAAAATAAAATCTCTCCTTGCCTTTCCAATCTCCATTGCTTGCTTGAACTTGTTGTTGTACCCATAGAGGAATTTAAATATTTAAGTCAAATGCAAATTGATGAATTAACTAGTTCTCTTGTTTCTCATGAATCTACGATATCTAGATATGAAGAAGGATCAATGAAGCATGCTTTCAAATTGCAACTGCATGTTACCAGAGGCAGAAGAAGGTGGTCGAAAGGATAACAGAACTGAATCAATGTCTGACAAGAATTCCCAGCATAATCTTCCTAATTTAAGAGGGGGAAACAACAAGAAAATCAGAGGTATGATAAATCCAAAGTACAATGTTATTATTGTTAGAAGTTTGGGCATTTTGCTAATAAATGTTGGAAGAAGCAGACATATGCTGGAAAGCAGTTTGCACATATCACAAATGAGTCTGAGTATGATCAAAATCCTATGTTCTTGACTTGTAATGTCACTCAAGAAAGTGCTAATGATATTTGGTTTTTGGATAGTGGTTACAGTAACCATATGACTAGTAATAAGGATTTATTTTCTTCTATTTATATGAGTATTCAGTCTAAAGTAAAACTGGGAAATCTGTAAGGTTATAGTTAATGGTAAAGGTGTAGTTCCAGTTTACACTAAGAAAAATCAGAGAAGAAATATTGACGATGTTTATTACGTACCTGGTTTAAAATACAATCTTATAAGTGTTGGACAATTATTGGACAAAAAATACAGAGTGTTCTTCAGGAACAAGGTATGTACAATCTATGATAAATTACCCAACAAATAGTTGATTGCAAGAGTAGATATGACCAAGAATAGAATGTTTCCACTTGTTATGAGAAATGATTTGAGTGGTTCTTTGAATGCTTATAAAGCTGAAAGTTTAGATGAATCTTGGTCATGGCATTTGAGATATGGTCATTTACATTTTGGTGCCTTAGATTTGTTACAGAAGAAGCAGATGGTAAAGGAGTTGTCCTGTATCGAGCAACCTGCAAGCTCTTTTGAGAGTTGTATACTTAGGAAGCATCAGAGAGAGAAATTTGTTTCAAGTGTTTCCTACAAAGCAAAAGCTCCATTCGAAATTGTCCATGCGGATTTGTGTGGACCTATGCAAAAACCTTCTTTGAATGGTAGTGTTTATTTTATGACTTTTATTGATGATTTCAATAGAAAGCCTTTGAAGTTATCAAGAGGTTTAAGTCTATGGTTGAGAATGAGAGTGGTCAAACCATTAAGATCCTGAGATTTGACAGAGGAGGTGAGTATAAATTGAATGAATTCAGTGAGTTTCTTGTTTTTCATGGAATTAAAAGGAAGTTTACTGCTCGATATACTCCACAACAGAATGAAGTGTCTGAATAGAAGAATCAGACCATCATGGATATCGCTCGAAGCATGTTGAATGAGAAACATATTTCAAATGAATATTGGGGAGATGCGGTTGTTTGCTTTGTCTTTATTTTGAATAGTAGTCCGACCAAGACTGTGAAGAATCACATACCTCATGAAGTCTGGGATGGTAAGCCTTGTAATGTTTCTTATTTTAGAATTTTTGGATGTGTAGCATATGCACATGTACTTGAAGAAATGAGGAGGAAGTTGGATGACATAAGCGAAAGATGTATCTTTGTTGGATACAGTGAAGAGTCTAGAGCATATAAACTCTACAATCCCATCACCAAGAAGTATGTAATCAACAAATATGTTCAATTTAAAGAAGAGGAATCCTGGGATGGAAGTATTGATAACTTTGTTTAAGAGGGAGCAATGTTACCCCGTGAAGATGATGATGGAGCTGAGCAGGCTGAAGGAGGTGGACAGTTGGTTCCACATGCACATACGCCTGCAGTGATAAGACCTACAAGAGAAGCATCGGATATCATCCCATCTCAATTTAGAATGCCTAAAACTCATGAGCGTGGTGAGCCATCTGGACATGGTGGACATCAAACCGATTCACAGGTAAGTAGTGAATCGAATCCTACTTTAGCTTCATTGAAAAACAGATTTAAAGGTCAAAAGACTAGAATCTTAAGATAATTATATGATTAGAATGAAGAAGTAGATCAGATTTCAAATTTTGCATTAATGACATGTGATCCTGTAAGTTTTAATGAAGCTTCTAAAGAGGATGTTTGGACAAAAGCAATGGATGAGGAGATTGATTCCATTGAAAGAAATAACACTTGAGATCTTGTCGATTTACCTGAAGGTAAAAAGAGCATTGGTGTTAAGTGGGTTTATAAGACTAAGCTGAATGCAGAAAGTGAAGTTGAAAAGTACAAGGCAAGACTTGTAGCTCAGGGGTTTAGTCAACAACCCGGTATTGATTACAATGAAACCTTTGCTCCTGTAGCAAGAATTGACACAGTGAGAATGGTCTTAGATATTGCAGCTCAAAATAAATGGATCATGCATTATATGGACGTTAAGTCTGCATTTTTGAATTGATGTTTCAAAGAAGAGGTTTATGTAAGACAACCTCCGGGCTATGAGATTGATAAGCACAGTGATAAAGTTTACAAGTTGAGGAAAGCTTTATATGGATTGAAACAGGCATCCAGAGTTTGGTATAGAAGGATTGATGAGTACCTGATTAGTGTTGGATTCAGCATAAGTCCAAGTGAACAAACCCTGTATACAAAGATAAACAAAGAAGGTAAATTTTGATTGTGTGTGTATGTTGATGACTTGATTTTTACTAGAGATTTATCTGTAGATGATTTTAAAAATGCCATGAAAACAGAGTTTGAGATGACTGATTTAAGATTGATGAAATATTTCCTTGGGATTGAAGTGGATCAATCTGATGATGGCATTTTCAATGGTCAAACTAAATATGCAAATGAAATATTGAAAAGGTTTAGAATGTTGAATTGTAAGGGAGCTGCAACACCAATGGAAACCAGTAATAAACTTAGCAAATATGATGAGGGATAATATGTTGATCCAACTCTGTATAAGAAGTTGGTTGGAAGCCTTATGTATTTAACAACAACCAGACCTTATATTATGGTTGTTGTAATTTTAATTTCCACATTCATGGAGACTCCAAAGAGTACTCATTGGCAAGAAGGAAAGAGGATCCTAAGATACATTGCTGGAACAACTGATTTTGGTATTCGATACACATCAAGCTTGAACTTTGAGCTGATTGGATATACTTATAGTGACTTTACAGGTTCCATTGATGATAGGAAGAACACATCTGGTTATGTGTTCAGTCTAGGATCTGGAGCAATGGCATGGGCTTCAAAGAAACAACCCATAATGACTTTATCTTCTACTGAGACAGAGTATGTTGCAACAACAACAGTTGCATGTCAAGTTATATGGATGATAAGAATCTTGAATGAATTATTGCATGAGCAAAATGGTGCAACTCAGATTGTCTGTGATAAAAAATCTGCCATTGCGCTATTGAAGAATCACGTTTTTCACAAGCAAAGTAAGGGCATTGATACGAGATATCATTTCGTTCGAGAGTTGGTAAATGGTAAACAATAAATGGTAAACAAATTTTTGTTCAGTTCTCCAGGTATGAAGAACAATTTGCAGACATATTTACAAAGCCTTTGGGAAATGAATTGTTTAAAATTCATAGAGATAATATTGGGGTCTTTAAGTTGTAATGTTTTGTTAACAACAATTTTGTATTGCATATTTTTGGTTGTTTTGTTTTTGAAATGATTAAGAGGGTATATGTTGGATAAGTAATCATTTCACCGCCTGAAGAACGAGGATCGATGGCCATCTTGACCCTTCAAGACTCAAGGATTAAGCATCGATTTACTGATAGCTCAAGCGGTGGTCGCCTTAACCTTTGGAGGCCACGAGACACCATCATTGCCTCAATTAAATATTTTCTAAAATCGAATGGGCAATTTTTGAATTAGGGAATTAATGTCAGTTTTTTTTGTATAAATACCAAAACGGATTGTAATCTGTGGATCTAAAAATTACAGTTTGAATCGAAGTCATTATTGTGCATTCAGAGGTATTCTCCGTTTATATTTTGTTTTTCATTGAATTTGTAAGCTCGTTTTATTTTTTGATAAGATTTGTTTTAAGCAAACATAGTAATTACTTGGTTCTTTTGATTGCAAACCCGGTCTCACATTAATTTGGAGCATAGCGATTCAGGGTTTTCCCTTTAGGGACATCCACCGGCTTGTGTAATAGAGTCGCTCACCTTCCAAACGCCGAAACCCGAAGTGCTGGACCCACAGCCTATTCGTGTTTCGCGATTCGGCAATCAGTTGTATTATGTTTTTGTATGGAGCGTTTGTAAACGCCTAAACCCGATCCCCATTGACCTCCGTTTTTCACACAATGTATATTTTATATCTGGCCAACAACTATTATTCATAACACAAACATATTCAACGCAAAGCATAACAAAAACTCATTCAGAATTATACATTAACTAATTTAGGTCGGACATAAACTGATAGATCGCTCTCAGGTAATTAAGCTTCAGTATTTCAGTGCAGTGGTAGTCTGTACCTGTTTTTACACTGGTTTGATATTTTAGATTCTCGAAATCCTCGTCTGGACTCTTTAACCCTCTCCTGCATACATGTACTGTCGTTTCAAACTCGATATAATGAGTGTTCCTTATCTGATCTGATCCAAATAATGTTACGGATACATTACCTGGGTATAAAGACGACCATTCCAATGGTGTCTCTTGCTACACTTGAGCAGTTCCCGCCTCCCACGTGAAAGGGGATTTCCTTTCCAGTAGGCTGTTGGATCTCTCTCTTCTCACTTGATTTCCTGGTTGCCATTCAGGATCTCCTTCACCAGCCTTTCCCATGGTGGTATCTGTACCTCAGGCCTGCAAAAACAAAAACAGTTTTTATATTTTCAATTCTCATTGATATCTTGCTCATGTGCTCAAATTGCTTCAAATTACATTGTTACCTGCAACTGATCTAATCCCTTATCTCTACACCCTTATAGTCACAGACTCCCACATAGATTGCGAGAACGAGCGATTGTGACCTGGGTCTACCCTAATCAGAGATTTGATGCGGTGCTAATAACTTAGCACCTTCCTGAAAAAAAGCTTACTGATGACATTTAATTAACGCCAATTCCATTTTCATTCGATATCCGACATCCTTCACTCCCATCAATATCACATCCATACTTTCTACCAAGCTTCCTTGCTACAATAGTTTCCCTCGTTACAATTTAAACCAGACGTTAATGGCTTCGTCAGTCATGACTCTCGTTACAATTTAAACCAGACGTTAATGGTTCTTCTCTACTATTTTGCTATCAAACGGCAGAGGCCAACTCCCATCGATGCCAACTCCAATCGATGTCTTCTGCTTTCGATTTACTTTATTACTTTATTTATTTTTTGAAATAAAGAACTAATTACGAGGTATTAGTTGATTAATGGTTGTATTTAAGGTTTTGGTTTAATTTTCGAAGTTACAAGTTTTAAAGAATAGAGAACAATTAAGGTCAATCACTTACTGAATACATGAAACTTGCATTAAAATTAAATTAATTATTTAATGAAAATGAATTTAATGAAGTTGTTTAACTATTTTATGTTTTTGGTCTTTTTTTTTTAATGAGAAAAGGGTAACATAAATTTGTAAGAAACCATTATTTTTTATTATTTAAAATTTATTTTTAAAAGTAGAAATAAATATACTAAATTAATCAAATCTTCAAATATCTCAAAAAATATTTTTAAAAAACATCAAAATTTAAAACTTTTAAATTATAAACTATTATTTTTTATTATTTAAAATTCATTTTTGAAAACAGAAATAAATTCAACATATTAAATTAATCAAATCTTCAAATATCTCAAAAAATATTTTTAAAAAACACCAAAACTTAAAACTTTTAAACTATAAACCATTATTTTTTATTATTTAAAAGTCATTTTTGAAAGCAAAAATAAATTAACATACTAAAATAATCAAATCTTCAAATATCCCAAAAAATATTTTTAAAAAACACCAAAACTTAAAACTTTTAAACTATTACAAACTCATTTTTTTAGTCAGAATAGAATAACATAAATTTGTAAGAAACTACTATTTTTTATTATTTAATATCTATTTTTGAAAACAGAAATAAATTCAGCATATTAAATTAATCAAATCTTCAAATATCCCAAAAAAATATTAAAAAAAACACCAAAACTTAAAACTTTTAAACTACCACAAACTCGTTACCTTCAAATATTTTTTCTATAATCTAATTTTCTAATATCAATAATTAATATTTTAATTTTATTTATTAAAAAACAATTCTTAAAAACTCTTACGTAAAAAATATCTATTTCATTTTTATAATTTTGAAATGACAAACAGAGAACTATTTCATAAAACATTTAAACCACAACAAACTTACCACCCATCTCTTTCAAATATACTTAAAGTTAATGCTAATCACCAATATTAAATCTCCACATTCGATTATGTTTAGAGTTAATGCGGATGAACAAAACTAGATCTCCCAATTTCCACTAATACGATATCAGAACTTACCATCCCCAACCTAACGCGAAAGAACAAAATTAAATCTCCCAATTTCCAGGAATTCGAAATCAGAACTTACCATCCCCAGAAGGACCAGTCGGGAAAAGCAATATCGTATGTATCTTGGCTACCACAGTAACGAAACAGAGGAGGAGGAGGAGATGTCTGATTCCCTGGCTGGACGCGAGGTATGAAAGGTATATCGTCCGAATCAAACATCAAGTCAAGGTCGGTAACCATTCCGGGATAGAATTTCAATAACTGCGCAAATCCCCATATTGAAAACAAAGCTCTTGTCTGGAAAGATCTTCGACGATAAAAAGTCTCACCTTAATAATCATCAGCCTAAACGACGCCGACGTACTGGCAGCCTCAACCATGTCAAGTGTAATTCCTTTGGCTTCAAGTCCTGATGAATCCAGTTGAAATAAAAAGGGCAGGGCGCCGCCTCCGTTCCACGATTAGGATTAGGTAAGCCCAACGATGACGATGTCGAACACATAGTGGTGGATGAACACGATCATTTCCTTGGTCTTCGTTATCCTCGGCCTGATGGTGGTGTTCGCTATCTCGTTCGGAATTCGGCTGCAACCACCTTCTCTTCCAATAACTATCATGTCTGTATGCAGGGGAGCGGATGATATCAATAATTCAAACTTTCCTACATTCCAAAGACCAGAGCAGATGAGATTAAATACCCAAGATTGAAAGCAGGCATATACATTAATACTCACCCAACGGTTGAGAAACAAAAGAAACAGAGATGCCAATATGAATGCCAAAACAGATAACGGAATTCGGCCTCTCATCGTCTTCTGTAGCCGATCGGGACGACACCCAGATATTTCACCCAGAATACGCGATTAGTGAATGCAGACTGATAAAGGAAGGTTAATGGAGGCGAAGGCTTGCCATTACGGATCTCTAGTAACACACAAACGTAGTGAGGAAGGGACCTTCAAATTGAATTTCTACCTGTTTCGGGAGAATTGGTGAGCATTGTGCACCAGGCAGAAACGTCATTATAGCCGTTCGGTGCTATCAGACACGGAGACTCAGAGGACAAACCGTTGCTTACGATGATTATTTAAATATATGAGTCGTTGTGACAAGACCGTGGCCTCCACATAAAAAAATTATTAGTAGTAGTGACAAAATCATGGCTTGCACAAAAATTTAATACCAAAGTCAGCGACATCCCTTGAGGAAGGAAAGCACTATTGCAATGATATTTTAACCCCCAGAAATAACCGGATTTACCGATTTCCATAGTTTTATTTGTTTAAGAGCAAAGTCCATCATATCTCTCGAGAAAAGGAAAGGACAATACAGTTTTGCAAGGGCAATTGATGGATTAACGTTTTGTTGTTCATTAATAATTATCTTCATTGCAATTCATGGAGTATAGCGTTTTATTAATGAATTTATTACATACTTATGCGGTTGGTGAATCCTAAATACGAAACATGGGGACACTATACAAAACAAAATGTCTAATGATCACTCCGTGCAGTAAAATAGTAATAAAGTTTATAAATTACCAATATATTAAATTGATGTATAAGGTTTTTTTTAAATTGGTGTATAATTTTTTTTTATTTGTAAGACAAGAAAACAATTTGATGGTTAAAGTTTATAAAAATATATATATTATAACTTGAAAAAAAAAACACATATTTTTAACTATTATTTATAAAAATCTAATAAATTTTATATATTATTTATAAAAATCTAATAAATTTTATATATTTATATAATATTATATATTCAAGTTTGAATTGAAATATATCTACAAATATTTCACATCAAATTTTTGTTAGCAAATTAATTTATTTTATTTTTGGAGAAATATTTCGCCATCTTGGTGAAGTAGTTTAAGAAGAAGTCTTAATTGACACAACTACTTTAGGTCAAAATTACATTTTCATATTATGCTTTATTGCTGAAATCTAGAAGCACTAGTGGTTAAACAGGCAAGCAAGTAGCTTCTTGTTGAAAACTTTAGTGGGAATTTGTGAGAGTTGACATTGCACAAATTATATATTCAAAAGAATATAAGTATTGTATTCAAAACAATATACAAATATATATAGTTGGAGTTATATCTAGTTAATTTTCAATTTAAACATTCAAAATAATATAAGTATTGTATTCAAAACAATATACAAATATATATAGTTGGAGTTATATCTAGTTAATTTTCAATTTAAACAAAGAACTTGAGGGAATATTATATCTCTAACTAATTTTAACAAATCCAAACAAAATATTAATCAAAAACAAAATATTAAATCAAAATGGTGATAGAAAATTAATTTATTTTATTTTTGGAGAAATATTTTGCCATCTTAGTGAAACAGTTTAAGAAGCAATCTTAATGGATACAACTTGGAATAATTTAGGTCAAAATTATGTTTTCACATCAGCTTCTAGTTGAAAACTTTAGTGAGAATTTGATATTCAAATCAATATACAAATATATAGTTAGAATTATATCCACACTATCGTCAAAATGTATGGACTTTTCTTCTCCTCCACACTATCGTCGCCTTTGACTAATATAGAGATCATTAATATGACTGCCACAAGTAAAAATTTGCAATTCATGGACCTCAAGATTGAATAAGATGGTTTGGAAGAATTAAGTGACTAGGAGAAGTTATTTAGAAATACATAGGCAGAACAGAGAGCTCGTAGGGATCATATAATAATAATAATAATTAGAGTAAACAAGAGCTTGTGATCTGCACCACATAGTGGTCGACAAGTACTCCAAGTCCCCGGCGCACACTGATATTTTAACACTTCTGTTCGTTGTGGGATAGTATGAGGCCAGGTCTGAGGCCAGGTCTTCATCACATTACGTGACGACATGGCCCAAAAAAGGCAAGAGATTCAAACTAGATTCAAACTAGAGAGCACCATTGCACAATAATTCACATACAATAATAACTTAATAACTTGTATATCATTGAATTTCAATTACTATATATATATATATATATATATATATATAGTTGGAGTCAGATCCAACTTATTCTAAATTTAGTTATGGAAGTTGAGAGAATATCTCAACAACTCAAACAAACCAAAACCAACTCCAAATTAATCATTAATTCTAACACCCTCCCTTAATGATTACATTATAAATAAACCACATAGATCTCTATCTGATCTGGTCTTCGACAACACTGAAGCTCACTCTGCAATCACACGTTTCCGCTCTTTCTTATCCACACATTCGAGCTACCCACTGACACATTTAATGTCAAAACGCCTCTGACCATCATTTATGAACTTGCAAGATCAACAATATTGACAAACTCGACTCGTCTGGGCTTCCGCGATAAAAGTTGTCAAGTAATAAACCATTATATGGACCAACCACCATCTATCAGATATTTCGCTTTCGGCTATCCGTCAGTTGCTGGGAAGGTGGTATGGATACTGAATGTGTTCAAAATTTGATCATACAACTTGACCTGTCTACACAAGGATAACATAAAAAATAACCTATAACTAATGCTCTTGAAGCCCTAATCACAACAAGACCCATCAGTTTTATAACATGTTGTAAACATAACCAAACTAGTGACCATCTTATGGCAAGGCCGGGGCTTCTGCACACACCAGCTTAACTTATGTTACCATGTTCTATAATTGATTCTGGATCATTGATGTTTGCACAGTACATTTAAACAATAGCACATTGCAAAACAACAAATCCACAACTAGACACACTAAACAAACACACAACTCACAACTATTCAAACTGCACACTCCATACACACTTAACCAATTTGCAGACAATAGCAGTGGTTCTTTTGTTTACGTTCATGCACACAGTAGATCTCTACACAGGGATTGACTCCCTCTCGGGGGCAACAAGCATCAGGCAAAAATCATGTTCCCATTGGCGATTTCACCAGTGTTTACCCTTCTCTCACCACATACACTTGTTTACCCTTCTCTCACACAGACCACAATGGATCTGCAAACAAACAAAATAAAAAAAATAACAGCTCTTCTCCTTGCACAGATTGCGGCTTTCCTTAAATCTACTTCACTGCGAAAAATTCCTTTGAAACGATGTCAAACATAAGAGCAGAGCCGACTGGACTGAATTTGGGCATCGTGTCCTCCTCCTCTATGCACTGTCATGCGATTTATTCGTGTTTTCTGCTAACCAGATCTGTCTCATCAGCGGCTTTACATGACCCTCCTTCCTCTCTGCAATTTGAACCACAAACTGTCAGCTCTTCCCTTTCCATCGATTAGTTATAATATATATGCTCATCCTCAAAGATTTCGTTCCAACATGGACTATGGCTTCAGCTTAAACAGGAGACGGTGCTGGCTTCAATAGATCGTATGCACTTGAATTATCAGATCGATTCCTCCTCCTCTGCACACAGCCTCGCGATTTCTTCCTTCAAATGGCTCGAGCACGTTAAAAATCTTCACACAAAAATAGCACACATAAAAACTGAAACTCAGAACAGTCTCCACTCTCCTACGCTACATATGTACAAATCTATCAGCTTGCAATCTATATCATATTCCAGTGCCTCTCGTGAGAGAGTCGGGACTGTCCTAGCTCTAATACCATAAAAGGAATTCAGAGAGCACCATTGCACAATAATTCACACACAATAATAACTTGTATATCATTGAATCTCAATTACAACATATATATAGTTAGAGTCAGATCCAATTTGTTCTAAACTTAGTTAAGGAGGTTGAGAGAATATCTCAACAAGTCCAACAAACCAAAACCAACTTCAAATTAATCATTAATTCTAACATATTATAGATTATTACGTTTCATAATTGTTTCATAATTGAGACTGTGTGGTTTCATAATTGAGACTGTGTGGTTTTTATTTTTAAGATAATCTTATAAACTTTAACATTGTTTCACTTGTATATTTTTATGGTCCAAACTATTATTTGGATAATTTGAATGCGATCAAGCCAATTTACTATAAAATTACAGTTAATAATCGACAAGCAGTTTGTGGATGTAGCGCTTTTCAAAATAAAATTCCCGACTTATAATGGAAAAACTAATTGACATTCGACATAGTGATCTTAGCAGTACAGATCCTGGCGTGGGCCATCTCAAAATGTGTGAGAATTTGAGGTTAGGATGTCATTTGTCTCAAGATGTCAATGTTTCAAAAATATTATAAATGATGTAGAAGTTACACGGTTTTTATCAAGCAAGAATGAAATATCCATCACAGTAAAATAGAAGGGAACGCAGATTTTATTATTCTTCACTGGTTATTGAACAACTGTTTGTTTTGTCGTGTTGGTTTATAATTTGACACTAATTTTGTATAGTTCGGACTATTTTATGGGTTGCTACGACTTTGCCCTCATCAGTACAGATTCAGTTTAATGGGTTAACTCTTTTTTATTAAGTAAACATTATGCATCTTGAAAAAGAGTATTTAATGTTTTATATATTGTAAGTGTTTTATATCTGATCCTATATTTTCTACCATATAAAGCTTTATATGTTTTTGTTAGAGGTGTATATTGATAATTTTTTTATTATATATTTAAAAAATTATTTTATGTCTATTCAAATTTGTATAATAATCTAAAATATATAATATGAATTTAGTTTAAATATTTTAAGTTTTTTATTTTAATTTTTTGAGTTATTTTTCAATGTAATTATTAACCAAATCACAATTTTACATTGCTTAAGTTTTTAAATATATAAATTGATTCAACATTCTTAAAAACTTCAAAAATATTAAAAAAACACTTCAAAAATATTAAAAAAAAATAAATGTATCAACAACTAAAATGTAAAATTTTAAAAATTTCTAATCATACTCAAAGTTTTGAGTTTATTATCTTAATCAAAACTCATTGAAAAGCAAAACCATAAAATCTATTTCTATAAAATAATATGATCAGAATTTCAATGAATCAAAACGCTTGTTCTCATACATATCTGAAAGAACTCTCCATTCGCAACGATAATGTCTAAGTAGGTGTAATGATGTGTATTATATTACCCGGCTCTAATGGAGGGTAATTATGTCAACGCACTGAGAATGAATGTGCACATAAATGTATAAATGTTCATCCAAATTAAGATGGATCAAATCTGAGACTGCCAATTATATCTGAGCAAAACTCATAAATCATAATGTACCGCACATGTTAACTTTAATGAGAGCTTTGTTGTAGGAGTGGGTTAACTCCAGAGCAATTAATCTTTTCTCTCTTATTTACTTTTTCAATCTTTTCTGTCTTAGTTACTTTTTTGTGCTCAGTTTTTAAATTTTGGGTTAATTAGAATTCTTTTTTGTGCTCAGTTTTTAAATTTTGGGTTAATTAGAATTCTAATAGATTTTAAGAAAAAAATCTGGGTTAGTTTAAAACGAGACAAAAATCCTGGAAAAAGATTTTGAAATACATGGAACTTTGATTCATGTAAAATTAAGATTATCCCAAAAAATCTAGCTGGAATCAGACCCATTTTTTTTTTTTTTTGCCTAAAAAACTTATCTGCTCTTGACTTATCCACTCCTTTGTTGTATATCCATATGTCATATGTATTTCTATCACATTGGCCATTATGCTCAGCAAGCAGCAAAAGCTAGAACATTTCTTAAAATTGATTTCTATAGTATGTGTGGTTCGCCTGAAATTCCCTCATACAAATAAAACCTCGTTACCAAAGATCCATAGATTATCATAATCTCTGCCCTATTGGGTTCCAGAGCAGCTCTGCATCTGGTTTCTTTCTTCCTACACGGAATCTGTACACTTAGACCGAGCTGGTGAAATTGGCTGTTAGTTGTTCAACATGGAATCAAATCTTTTGGAAGAACAAACCTCGCTGAAGGTAGGCGATATCCTTAAAAATCAATGGATTGCTAATACCATAGTGTTAATTGTGTTTTTGACGTGCAGGTGTGTTTTTTATAGTTGTTTTGTCAACAATCAAATGCAATATTTTGCTGTGATTATGTCAACATATTCTTCTTGAAAATCACCATTAACCATTGTGTACAATGATACTGCTAAGAGCTATTGAAATAGAAGTTCACAATTCCATATCAAACAATCTAGATTTGTTTGCATACAAAGGGTTTAATACCCTCGAAGTTCACAATTCCATATCAAACCATCTATTTGTTTGCATACAAGAGTTTAATACCCTCTATGATCAGAGTGTTTTAACAATCATTCAATTTCTGTCAGCATTTCCTTTTTTCTTGGTCATTCCAAATTATTTATAATGTTTTTTAATTAATTATATTGATATTAAAATTATTTATAGAGATTTTTAATTAATTATAAAGATATTAAGAGAGAGTGAATACAATAAAGATTAAGGTTTGTTGAGATTTATATGTAATAATTAAAAATATTTATAATAATTATTAATGAATACTTTGAAATGAAAGAAAATTAAAATAGAAAATGAATACTTTGAAATGAGAAAAAATTAAAAATAAAAAAAAATATAGAAATAAAATAAACATAAACTTGTTTCCTAAAACTATTCCTAAAACTATTGCAAGTATATCATCATCTGTTCTTGGTATGAAAATATACCACATATAAAATGTAAGTGTATCATCATCTATTCTTGATATGAAAATATACCACATTTAAAACTTGAAAATAAGTAGTTAATCCATTTCAACCTATTGCTTTTTCTGGATA